>JACEFZ010011379.1:115000-229492 GCA_014155875.1 Cepaea nemoralis
CTCTCTCTCTCTCTCTCGCTCGCTCTCTGTTGATGTACTAGGCAAGTTTTTACATTCAGTAGTTTGCCATTACTTTCTGAACGACCGGTTCCCATACCAACACGCTATAACACAACGCGACCCTGTCTGCTGCACAAATCAGTCGCGTCTGCGTTTCGAACGCCTGGTAAGCTGCTCACGAACCGCGTTTGACACTCACTGTGATACAACACGCGAATTACGCTATCCCTATCCCACGGACTCGTTGTATTTGAGAATACTCTCATAAATTCAAACTACACTAAACGATAGACAACGCTATTATAGTTACATAACTTCAAGTAAACAGCAACTATAATTCATCAGTACTTCATCACCCTCATTTATCTCAATTAAACCACGGACATTATAGATAAACAACCCCAGCAAACAGTATACAATACTGTAGTTCAATCACACCCAGTAAACAATAGACAACACTGTAGTTCAATCACAGTAACGAGTTCACCTTGGGTAGTGAGAGTGAACCACACCCGAGGTGTCCCTGGCCCTCCCGTGTATTCTAGCCCCAGGGGTTGGACAGGCAGATTTTTACTCTGCGGTTGATCTCATATTAGTTAATTATGTCTACAAGCCCCTCCAGATTCTAGACCCCCACTAACTACCTACTCCTGTGGAACAATGAACACTTAGGCATCGTCCGAGACCACACTCAATTATTATACAAAGAGCAAGTCAACTTACATAAAGTTTATTCTACCCTTGAGAATATAGAACTGAAATGAACATCCTGATAGAATAATCTATTTACACAAATAGAGGATAGAGTAGAGACAGAATCAGAGCTATAGTTGTCTTCATCGTGTTGAGAAGTAGATTGGATGCAGATGTCCCGTCCAGTCGGTCCTCCACTCACCCGGCTTCCTTCCAGTGAGATGACTAGAACCTTGGAGACCACTCCGTCTCCAGAGCGTGGATCCACAACAATAGAGTCACTGCTGGACCTCACTTCACTGGACCAACTGCATCTGTATCACTCCCACGGAGTCACTGTTAATACAGTTCTCTAACAACACTGGTTGGGAGACAATCCTCCTGGACTTGACTCCAAGTATTCGTGACTTCGATGAACATACGTAGTCACTGACCAATCGAATGGTCTGTCAATCATAGCACAGTCACACTGCTGAACGAATATGTCAATGACCAATTCAATGGTCTCTCACAGTCACACTGCTTGTAGCATCAGATATGGCAACTGAAATGTCACTGAGTCCTACTCGAACACAGTTTATAATCTTCATACTGAGACAGTACATTATTAGAATCAGACATCTATTTCACGGAAACAATTCAGGTTGGACTATAATCAATAGTCCCTTCCACCTGGTAACACTTGCCACAAGTCAATAGCTGGTGTAGTTCTTCTCAAGACCTGCCACTATAGCTGTCCAAAGAACCATTCAAGTGTCTGAAGATCATTTACTTCCGCGTTTAGGCAGAACCACCGTAATAACATACGGTCAGGTGTTTCCTTTCGTTGAGCATGATTACTCAAAATGCTGAAATGTTCCTGGCTGAAACAGAGTATCTTCTACTATAGAAAAACATCACAAACCATCACTTCCCACACGTGCACCTTCAGGGCACTGGTATTTCTTGATGCACCCCTTCACGCATGGTGAATCACATTGGGTACATGGTGTGGTTGAGTCGGGCGTGATAAGTAAAGAATTGAACCCTTCGCTGTGTCACACGAAGTGGTTTCCTGCCAACGACAATTATAGTTGACTGGTTCCTCAACAGGCAAACTCCTGAAAAGGAAGAGCGACCGGTGAGAGTATACTGGCCCAAACATTAGTCCACATGCATCCTACCAATAACTACTCAACCCTCAGTCATGCTACTTAGTTATGCATATAACTAAAGCATTATCTCTATATGGAGAGTAGTAAAGCATGGGTTCACAAATGTCAGCTGGCCTCACAGAACAGCCCGTCAAACAGAGCAAGAAATCAGAATGACGAGTCTGATCGTAGGTCTCACCTATCCCTAATCATCTACCAGTCGTCGCTAACGTCAGTAGTGATAGTAGGCTGTTATCATAGTTCTAATTTAATCGAACTAAACAAATAGGTAAAGAGTCCCTGGACTCGTTCCTAACATCATCAATGTTCATTAAGAAACATAATCTTGATCAATATACCATCCCTCGGGATATAGGAATAGTACATGATCACATCCAATATGTACACAAGCCTGTTTGCTGGTGGGACCACCTGCCCACGCCATAGCAAACTCTTCTTATCAGACTCTGCCTTAGAGTCAAGAAGCCTTCTTGAGAATACATGTTCCCCACATGTTCCAAGGGTAATGTTCCAGTTCAGCCCTCCCAAGTGGTTTAGCCTTGGCTCGGACCGAACTTCATCGTTGGTTTGGCCTACCAACCAATACTTTCATAACTTGCTTTCACTTCCCCCATATCCTATATTTCCCCAGTCTCATACAGCCTCCTTGCATCCTTCCATACTTCCAGCACCTTAGCATTCACTCGCACTAGCGCCAGTATGAAAGAACAAGATAGCTCAGACAAGATTTCAGAACGCATATGTATATCGCGACGGCACGCAGTGTTATCACGCGTCGAGCTATTCGGTGTTCGGAATTACTCCAGGAAGTATCACATGCCATGACCTAATATATATACACAATGCCACATCATATATATATATATATATATATATATATATATATATATATATATATATATATATATATATATATATATATATATATATATATATATATATATATCACCAAAGCAGACTTACCTTACCACAGAAATCCGGTGTTCCACACAATGAATTCACTATTAAGTTACTACACAATAGTTACATCATTCCTGGTGGCACAGAACTAAGTTCTTCCTTTACTTAGTAACTAAGCACAATTTTGTCTGAATCTCCACCTACCAACTTACCTGGTTTTCTAACCGTTCTTCTGGCTTCAGCAACTGACTGACATAAATCTAAGTTTCTATCAGGCACAAGTAACTATGTTTTATTCTAACACAGCAACCTAATAGATGCAACGATTGGCAATATATGGTACATATATTTTGAACCCAGATCGCCCACATCGCATTCCGGCGTTCCTAACAGCTGATTCGCGAGCACACAGTAAACAAATCCACGATTAGCCGTCAACTGCGTTATCGATCGGTTTGCTCATTAGTATGCAAGGACATCCGCATAGGTAGTGAGGTTAGAACAATGGCGTGTGCTACACACGTACAAAGTTAAATGATTTAAACAAATATGTACCTGAATGTGAAAACCAGATTTCCAGTCAGCTTCAGAACTGTTCAAGGGCTTCTCAGCTTCCTTTCCATAACAGTCAGCCGAATCATGGTTGAGGTGAGACGCCACACAAAATTGGCTCACAAGGCCTGCGTCTGCTCTCTCCGAGCAACGTAGAAGTGAATGAAAGGTTTAGCCAATTTCCCCCCTCGTGCCAATTCAATGCGCACGAGAAGCTAGTTCTTCTTGAGAAAAGACACTTTCTCGGGAAACCGTCATTCCCCGCCTAGAATTTCTAGATCTCTCTGCACGAGAATTTAGTGCGATACCCAGCCTCACGGGTCACTCAAATTCCGGTGTTTCGAGAAGATTCTAGATAGTAATTCCTCCATCGGCTTCCCTCAGTCTATTTTTAGCTGGGAAAGTCCCCCGATGACGCGCCAAAATAGTGCGGGATCCTTACGACCCAAGACAGATAAACGCGTTTCGTCACATAGGCCCCCACTTTAAGAGGATCGACCCCGTCGTTCCACTTCTACGCAGAAGCTGTCTATGTCGTTCTTTCTTCCTTCTTAGAGACCGGATGGCGGGTGAGGAAGTCAACCCGTCAATATTTCATAGGATACTTTTACCACCTTTGGTGGGGTGACAAGCTATTCAGTATCACGGGTGATCAACGCCTACTCCGCTACTGCGATCGGGCATCTCGCAGTGTCTTGCGGACCAGAGCTCCCGTCTCGATCTGATTTAACGATCGTTCCTGCCAGAGTTTACTGGACTTCTGCAACTCCAGCTTCCCCTTTCGAGGACCCAGCTGGACTGCAGTCGGTCGGGTTGAGGGACCAGGGGTCTGTGTCCGTTCCGACACAACCCACCTCTTCCGACCACGGTTCTCAGTGTAGCTAGCACTGCGGGTGTTCCTTTGGCCGGTCATGTTCCCCCGAGCACCGGGCTGAACCGAAGAAGGTACCTGCACATACATATAGGACTTCCTATGGTGTGACAGGCTTTCCGCTACCTGACCTGAACCCCGAACCGTTCTCTCAGCGAATCTCTGCGCCCTTGGGCTGGTGGACTTATCATCGGGCTTCCCCTCATAGCGCATGAGGAGACTGGAATGGAAAGTAGAAGACTTTCCCAGGATCACCACTCCATAGTGCTTGTGGAGCCCCACTTTATCCACTAGGAATGGGCCCTGCCACCCGATTTCGAATTCGTTCCCCTCGATTGGGAGGAGTACTAGAACTCGGTCTCCAACCGCTAAGGATATCTTCGTCTTCGTCCGTTTCTCAGGTGTGCATTTACGGCACTCCGGACAAGACCTAATATACCTGCGCACGTCGCCTGTCATTCCCGGCCACCAATAGTACCGGGATAGACACTTACTGGTTGTCCCTACAGTCAGATGTCCGGTTGGGGACCTGACATGTACCGTTCGCAGCAGATTAGCTCTGAAGCTCTCAGGAACCAACTTACGTTCCTTCTGCCGCTTCTCTGATCCGGTCTGAATTAACGGTGACCGGTTGTCAGATTCGAACTTACCCTGAGTTAACGGGTTTTCATTGTTGGGCAACCATTCTGAACAAGGACACTCCGTCGCATCCTTGCTCCGAGCACTACTCATTCCATCCAGGTGAGTTTTCTGGAGACTTACCTTTTCTAGACCCTCTTCCTCTGTATATCTGACCTGCCTAGACTTATGGATGCTAGGGTGTTCTGGTTCACCCAGAAACACGTACTTCCGGCCAAGAATTAGGGGATAGAGAGGATCCGGTACTACTGCCGCCTGAATGCGTCCAGTAACGTACTTGCTCCGAATCTCCACATTGGCAATCGGGCAACGTAACGCTACAGCACTCCTACTGGCTGGCTGTATCTCCGTCATCTCCCCGGTGAGTTGCTCTGGGCCTGTCAGGTGGGATGCAATTACAGCAGGAAATTGCAATCCTGTGTCGTAGAGGCACATCACCTGTTGCCCATTCACTTCTACTCTCTCAACCACTGGAGGTCGTCTAGGTTCTCCATTCCCATCAACCGACTTCACTTTCCTTGCATGGTCTATCCCTAACCTCTGCAAGACAAGCAAAGTGAAAGTCCTTGGGTTTACTCTTGCACTCACTCGTGTTGTGAGTGCTGGACTTGCAGAATTTGCACCATCGTTCACTCCACTTCCTCTTTGGAGAACTAGGTGGGCTATTCTTACCTTGGTTGACGTTAGAGATCTTCTCTAAAGAGTTTACCTGTTTACTTGGTTCTCCCGAACCATTGGTCTTCTTTGTCTTCTTCTTTGACTTACCTTGATCCGTATCTTTCGATCTCGGATCTGTTGGACTGGTATCCCCAGTCTCGCCATAGACTTCAACGTATCTTTCGGCTAACTTGGTGACTATATCCAATCTCTCAGCCCCATTCTCACCTAAGAAGTTTCGCAAGGGTTTAGACATTTGCATTCGCATCTGATCTACAACCATCAACTCACGCAAACTTTCATACTCCTCATTAAATCCGGCCAAGGCCATCCATTTAAGAAGGTATGAGTTCAATCTCACACTGTATGCTGAAAACAGTTCGCCAGGCTCTCGCTTAGAAGTCCGAAACTTCCTTCGGTATGAGTGCGCTGTGATCTCGAATCTCTTCAAGAGAGCCGCTTTCAGTGCCGGGTAATCATTCTGTAAACCCGGTGGCAAGCGTGCGTACACTTCATAACCGGCGCCTCTGAGTCCCTGGGAGAGTTTCAAACACCATTTCTGTTTGTCTAGCCCCATTGCAATAGACATGGCTTCATACTTCTCTAAGTATTGGTCTATCCGTTCTTTCTCGGGTTCGAACGGCTGTAAAGGCCACTTCATAGCCTGGTAGTCACGTCTACTGGTTGACTCTGAGCCAGGAGGTACACCTCCTCCCATAGCTCCATCAGTTACACCTGTAGCAGGCACTTGTGCCTCAAGTAGCTTCATTCGATACTCATGGTCACGTTTTTCTCTCTCGGCTTCCAACTCAAGCCGTTTCATTTCAGTATCAGCCGCTATCCTCTTTTCCTCAAGAGCCACTTTACTGGCTTCCAGTTCTCTTTCTGCTCTCCTCCTCTCTCTTTCCTCTTGGCGAAAATTTCTTTCCACCTCTTGCACATAGGATTTCAAAGCATCTCCCTCTAGACCTGACTTACGCCCAGTTTCCTGAACTTTGTCCTAAGTCTATCTCTTGGGTAGACATGTTGACTATGAGAGGTGGGTACTCAAGTATGTGTGGGTGAAGCAATACAATGAATCAATAATCAATAGTACTAACTAATCACCACAACACAAATGTCCGTCAGACAGTTAGGAGATAGGTAGAAGTAGTAGAATCTTATGTAGACTGAAGTAGAGGATATAGACTAAGTCCCTATCCCTATGTGAGAGGTCTACAACACACAAAGATCTTGGAATAAACCCGGACGAGCCCCCACTCTGTATTCTGGAGTGTAACGAGTTCACCTTGGGTAGTGAGAGTGAACCACACCCGAGGTGTCCCTGGCACTCCCGTGTATTCTAGCCCCAGGGGTTGGACAGGCAGATACACATTTTTACTCTGCTGGTTGATCTCATATTAGTTAATTATGTCTACAAGCCCCTCCAGATTCTAGACCCCCACTAACTACCTACTCCTGTGGAACAATGAACACTTAGGCATCGTCCGAGACCACACTCAATCATTATACAAAGAGCAAGTCAACTTACATAAAGTTTATTCTACCCTTGAGAATATAGAACTGAAATGAACATCCTGATAGAATAATCTATTTACACAAATAGAGGATAGAGTAGAGACAGAATCAGAGATATAGTTGTCTTCATCGAGTTGAGAAGTAGATTGGATGCAGATGTCCCGTCCAGTCGGTCCGCCACTCACCCGGCTTCCTTCCAGTGAGATGACTAGAACCTTGGAGACCACTCCGTCTCCAGAGCGTGGATCCACAACAATAGAGTCACTGCTGGACCTCACTTCACTGGACCAACTGCATCTGTATCACTCCCACGGAGTCACTGTTAATACAGTTCTCTAACAACACTGGTTGGGAGACAATCCTCCTGGACTTGACTCCAAGTATTCGTGACTTCGATGAACATACGTAGTCACTGACCAATCGAATGGTCTGTCAATCATAGCACAGTCACACTGCTGAACGAATATGTCAATGACCAATTCAATGGTCTCTCACAGTCACACTGCTTGTAGCATCAGATATGGCAACTGAAATGTCACTGAGTCCTACTCGAACACAGTTTATAATCTTCATACTGAGACAGTACATTATTAGAATCAGACATCTATTTCACGGAAACAATTCAGGTTGGACTATAATCAATAGTCCCTTCCACCTGGTAACACTTGCCACAAGTCAATAGCTGGTGTAGTTCTTCTCAAGACCTGCCACTATAGCTGTCCAAAGAACCATTCAAGTGTCTGAAGATCATTTACTTCCGCGTTTAGGCAGAACCACCGTAATAATATACGGTCAGGTGTTTCCTTTCGTTGAGCATGATTACTCAAAATGCTGAAATGTTCCTGGCTGAAACAGAGTATCTTCTACTATAGAAAAACATCACAAACCATCACTTCCCACACGTGCACCTTCAGGGCACTGGTATTTCTTGATGCACCCCTTCACGCATGGTGAATCACATTGGGTACATGGTGTGGTTGAGTCGGGCGTGATAAGTAAAGAACTGGAACCCTTCGCTGTGTCACACGAAGTGGTTTCCTGCCAACGACAATTATAGTTGACTGGTTCCTCAACAGGCAAACTCCTGAAAAGGAAGAGCGACCGGTGAGAGTATACTGGCCCAAACATTAGTCCACATGCATCCTACCAATAACTACTCAACCCTCAGTCATGCTACTTAGTTATGCATATAACTAAAGCATTATCTCTATATGGAGAGTAGTAAAGCATGGGTTCACAAATGTCAGCTGGCCTCACAGAACAGCCCGTCAAACAGAGCAAGAAATCAGAATGACGAGTCTGATCGTAGGTCTCACCTATCCCTAATCATCTACCAGTCGTCGCTAACGTCAGTAGTGATATAAGGCTGTTATCATAGTTCTAATTTAATCGAACTAAACAAATAGGTAAAGAGTCCCTGGACTCGTTCCTAACATCATCAATGTTCATTAAGAAACATAATCTTGATCAATATACCATCCCTCGGGATATAGGAATAGTACATGATCACATCCAATATGTACACAAGCCTGTTTGCTGGTGGGACCACCTGCCCACGCCATAGCAAACTCTTCTTATCAGACTCTGCCTTAGAGTCAAGAAGCCTTCTTGAGAATACATGTTCCCCACATGTTCCAAGGGTAATGTTCCAGTTCAGCCCTCCCAAGTGGTTTAGCCTTGGCTCGGACCGAACTTCATCGTTGGTTTGGCCTACCAACCAATACTTTCATAACTTGCTTTCACTTCCCCCATATCCTATATTTCCCCAGTCTCATACAGCCTCCTTGCATCCTTCCATACTTCCAGCACTTTAGCATTCACTCGCACTAGCGCCAGTATGAAAGAACAAGATAGCTCAGACAAGATTTCAGAACGCATATGTATATCGCGACGGCACGCAGTGTTATCACGCGTCGAGCTATTCGGCGTTCGGAATTACTCCAGGAAGTATCACATGCCATGACCTAATATATATACACAATGTCACATCATATATATATATATATATATATATATATATATATATATATATATATATATATATATATATATATATATATATATATATATATATATATATATATATATCACCAAAGCAAACTTACCTTACCACAGAAATCCGGTGTTCCACACAATGAATTCACTATTAAGTTATTACACAATAGTTACATCATTCCTGGTGGCACAGAACTAAGTTCTTCCTTTACTTAGTAACTAAGCACAATTTTGTCTGAATCTCCACCTACCAACTTACCTGGTTTTCTAACCGTTCTTCTGGCTTCAGCAACTGACTGACATAAATCTAAGTTTCTATCAGGCACAAGTAACTATGTTTTATTCTAACACAGCAACCTAATAGATGCAACGATTGGCAATATATGGTACATATATTTTGAACCCAGATCGCCCACATCGCATTCCGGCGTTCCTAACAGCTGATTCGCGAGCACACAGTAAACAAATCCACGATTAGCCGTCAACTGCGTTATCGATCGGTTTGCTCATTAGTATGCAAGGACATCCGCATAGGTAATGAGGTTAGAACAATGGCGTGTGCTACACACGTACAAAGTTAAATGATTTAAACAAATATGTACATGAATGTAGAAAACCAGATTTCCAGTCAGCTTCAGAACTGTTCAAGGGCTTCTCAGCTTCCTTTCCATAACAGTCAGCCGAATCATGGTTGAGGTGAGACGCCACACAAAATTGGCTCACAAGGCCTGCGTCTGCTCTCTCCGAGCAACGTAGAAGTGAATGAAAGGTTTAGCCAATTTCCCCCCTCGTGCCAATTCAATGCGCACGAGAAGCTAGTTCTTCTTGAGAAAAGACACTTTCTCGGGAAACCGTCATTCCCCGCCTAGAATTTCTAGATCTCTCTGCACGAGAATTTAGTGCGATACCCAGCCTCACGGGTCACTCAAATTCCGGTGTTTCGAGAAGATTCTAGATAGTAATTCCTTCATCGGCTTCCCTCAGTCTATTTTTAGCTGGGAAAGTCCCCCGATGACGCGCCAAAATAGTGCGGGATCTTTACGACCCAAGACAGATAAACGCGTTTCGTCACACCCTACTAAACAGTTGACAACAATATAGTTCAATCATCTCATGTAAACTGTAGGGAGCAGTGTAGATCGTTACTCCTCACTTAATTGAATATATACCAGTTTAGGAGGAAAAAGAGAGTTAATCAGTCTTCAGGAATGCCTGTGAAGTCGGCAGGCTTCGATCTCTTCGGCGATTTCTCAGCACCCCATAAACTATGTCATAACTGTAACAAATAAACAGCGTTTCGCTAACTGTAGTCAACTAACAATAAACGGTTGCTCAAATATAGTGAGGCTTTAGCAATTAGGCGGTTCCAGATTGTTTGGTGCAAACAGAAAGAGTTTGTTTAATGTGTGAAATTACCATGTGGAAAACAAATGCTCAAACAATAGCTGCAACAGTGCGTTTTCAGTATTTTATCCAAAGTATTATTCATGTATTCACCTCATATGATATATAACTCTGCAGAATGCACCTGGCGATATGCAGCGAAATATGGCAGGCAATAAATCGTGCCACATATTGTTTGTGACTTATGTGTTTAAACTCCAGTAAACAGTAGAAAATACTGTAGCGAATTTACATTTCTTTTTTTCTTTTTTTTTTTATAACGAAAGGGCTCGTCTTATCGAGGCTACTTGTACACATGCGCGAGACAAAACTTGAGAACAATGGCATTACACCTAATTTGTGATTGAAAACTGAACGATCCTTAGCAAAGCAGTTAGCTATGTACAAAACTGAACAATCTTCAGTAAAGGTGTTAGCTATGTACAAAATTTAACAATCTTTAGTAAAGCTGTTAGTTATGTACCTGGTCAACTTACTCACACCAAGAGAAACGTTTAAACAGCTTTCATATGCGGTGTCTGCGAAGAATATTTGGTATTAAGTGGCAAGACAAAATCACAAATAGTGCAGTAGTGGAAAGATCAGGTTGTGTGACGGTGTGATCCATGCTCAGTCTTCGTAGACTTGGACGGATTGGACACGTTAGGAGGATGGATGATGGTATAATACCAAAGGACATCTTATTGGTAAATTACAGATGGGTAGGAGATCTCAGGGTCGGCCTCTACTACGATATAAAGATGTGTGTAAGCGGGACATGATAGATACAGGCATTGATAATGCACATTGGGAGCAAGTTGCCGCTGAGCGTGTTGCATGGAGGGCAACTATCAGAAATGGAATAAAGACAAAAGAGAAAATGATTGCAGATAAAGCACACACACAGCGTGAGAGACGTAAGGTGGTGCATGATGGTGGAAATGACCATGTTTTCACATGCATCCACTGTGGACGAAAATTTACAACCCGAATTGGCCTTATCAGCCACACTCGCCACCGCCATGGATTATAGTTATTAAGCCTTTTTGAAGCACAGTGTACCAAACTGTCGTCTGTCAAGACGGAAAGGTGCTAATGGAAATGGAATAGCTATGTACAGAACTGAACAATCCTTTTTCAGGACATTGCAGTCAACAGCAGCATTTTTCAGCTGCTGTTGATGTATTGGCAAGTTTTAAGTTCAGTAGTTTGTCATTGCTTTCTGAACGACCGGCTCACATACCTCCGTAAGTAACCAGCGCGACGCGATCCGCTGCCGAGTCTCGCGCAGCTGTGTTCCATACGTGGATATACGGGATTACGAACAACATCCTTAACCCCTTCGTAAGGGTGACGGCATCAAAGCTATTAGCTATGTACAAAACAGAACAATCTTTAGCAAAGCTGTTAGCTATGTACAAAACTGAATAATCTTTAGCAAAGCTGTTCGCTGTGTACAAAACTTAACAATATTTAGCAAAGCTATTAGCTATGTACAAAACTAAACAATCTTTAGCAAAGATGTTAGCTATGGACAAAATTGAACAATCTTTAGCAAAGCTGTTAGCTATGAACACAACTGAACAATCTTTAGCTAAGCTGTTAGCTATGTACAAAACTGAACAATCTTTAGCAAAGCTGTTAGCTGTGTACAACACCGAACAATCTTTAACAAAGCTGTTGGCTATGTACAAAACCGAACAATCTTTAGCAAAGCTGTTAGCTAGTGTAAACAAACAAAAAACTAAACAATCTTTAGCAAAGCTGTTAGCTATGTACAAAACTGAATAATCTTTAGCAAAGCTGTTAGCTATGTACAAAATTGAACAATCGTAAACTGGGTATCGAAAATGATCGCTGGTAAGAAAAACGAGTCGCAAAGAATGAAACGGCTATAGTCCCCCACCTCTTTTCCCCCGCCGTCAGTCCGGTCTGGTTTTAAAAATTGCCTATCTAGTGTCTTTGCTGAGTGTTCCTTGTCTTTACTGTCTTGCTGCTTCGCCGTACTCAGAGTGATAGTATTGAGCAATGTGTCAATGTAGCCTTCTCGAGTCCCACGGATATCGCTCTAGGCCTGACAAGTGCAAGAATTTGTAAGGTTTAACTATTTTTAGAATATCGAGGTCACAGAATGGGGCTGGTTGAAACGTAGGAGAAATCTGAAACAACGGGATTATTCGTAATCGAATTGCGAATAATACTGAGCGTTATTGAGCGTACGTGACGTCATCGGGACATGTGTTTGACTATATTATTAATTTTTGTTGAGCTAATATAATAGCATGCCCTTATTGGCATAGTGGTAAGTATCTCCGCCTGTCACGCGATCGACCCAAGGAACAATTCACTGCCGGGGAGGCAATTGTTTTTTGTTTTTTTCCATTTTTCAGATGACATTTTTTTTAGGGTGAAATAATAAAAAATATTAAACATTAGGAACTAAAATATAGAACTGAGAAACTCGAAGCTTGTGAATAAAGTGTGCTCTATGTATCTGCGGAAGCTGCCGGGTGGTGAATCCCCCAAGCAGCGACGGAGTGATCGAGTGTCCGAAGCGATGGATCCTTCTTTTTCTTCTTCGTTCATCCGGAGTTTTTTTTTCGGATGTGATTGCGTTGTGCCTGTTTACAGCAGAGCTGCGTTCTTGCGCCGTTAGGCCAACACATCCGACTTCTGCAGGCATTTGTTGACCGGGTTAACCTTCCCGGGGGTTTCTTAGGACGTTTGACTCTCACTGTTGTGGTGTTATCCCCCCTCCCAGCTGGTCCATATAGAACAGCCAAAGATCCTGGTCAGCCCTCAAGGGAAGGCAGGGGCAGACCATGGGCATTCCCCGCCATCCAAGGAGGCTTCCATACTTGCAGAGCCGATACATAGCGCTCTGGTACTGGGCTCACCCAAGGAATCGTCACGTCCTGCACATGGCTGCTTAGCCTCACTTCCGTATATTGGGCCTTCCGTTCACCATAGGCTGTTCTTCCGGAAACCAAAGTATGCAGTCTGCAGATGACATCCACACAGTGAGCTTTCGATTCGGACTTTCCATGTAATGGATTTGCTATCCAAGCAATATTCCATTTCGTGCCACTAGGACACTTTTCCACCTTTTATGAAGCCCACACAGTTTGCTTTTGATTCAGACTTTCCACGTAATGGATTTGCTATCCAAGCATTATTCCATTTCATGCCACTAGGACACTTTTCCACCTTTTATGAAGCCCACACAATGGGCTTTTGATTCGGACTTTCCACGTAATGGATTTGCTATCCAAGCAATATTCCATTTCGTGACACTAGGACACTTTCCCACCTTTTATGAAGCCCACACAGCGAGCTTTCGATTTGGACTTTCCACATAATGGATTTGCTATCCAAGCAATATTCCATTTCATGCCTCTGGGTCTTCAGGCACCTTTAAATGTCAACCTGTATGTAGTTAAAGTAATCTGCGGTCAACTTGAGCTTGTTGATATCTCCATATAGCTTGTCCTCAAATGAAGCAGGTGTGGGCCAAAATATCTTTCTCTGTTCTGCATACGTTGGGCAATCCTGCAGCAAATGTTTTGCTGTCATTTTTCCAGTTCTACAATTACATTCATCGGTATCTCCTATCTTTAATTTATTGAACAAGTGGTATTTCAGCCTGTTATGTCCTGTGCAGAGTCTGAAGATTGCTACTTGTTCTCTTCGGTCGAGTTTCTAATATGCATCATCCTTCTGATGGCCTGGATGCTCTGATTCCCATTTGGTTCTATAAGTGCTTTTTATCAACCTCTTTGCCTCATTATAGGTTATGTCTATGTCAGGCTGTGGTAGTCGTCCGCCCTCTTTTGCCAGTCTGTCAGCCTCTTCGTTTCCAGGTATACTGCAATGTGATGGGATCCACTGTATTACAACTTTTTTGGATTTCTGGCATAGACCATGGAGTGCTGCTCTTAGGTCAGTTAGTTCTGTGCTGTTATTGCTCTTCAGTATTGAGACAGCTGACTTTGCATCTGTGAAGATAGCTATTTGCTTCTCTTTATTTCCTCCATCGGGAGCATTTCTGCTGCAGTTTTCAAAGCCTCTACCTCCGCTTTGAAGTTACTTGAAAATCTTCCAGTTGCCATTGAATGTGTTTTTTTCACTCCATTTTTTAAATTTAGGAGAATTCCTCCTCCTCCATTCTCTATTGAATTTTTGGCTAATCCATCTGTATATGCATGGGTCCAATTCCTGCTTGGGTAATGTTCATTTATGTAGTTTAGGGTTATTTCTCTTCTTTCGGTTTCATGCTGAGTGTTCTTTTTCTCAATACCAGGAATGTTTTCTATCATCTCAGGCAGTTGCTGCTGTCTCCAAGCTGGGAACTTGTGTGCATTGTGTATGGGCTTGACTGTTGATATGTTAAGTATAGGATCTGCCCTAATCCTTCGTTTTGCAGTTTCTACAAAGTTGCTACGCTTCAGTCTTCCCTTTCCAAAACCATTAAATCTGTTGTACATAGGGTGGTCTGTCAATCTTCTAAATTTTTCTGCTTGTTGCTGGGCTCTGCTATCTCTTCTATCCTGCATTGGTTGTAAACAAGTGATCTTTTCTAGTTCATTAATAGGCGTTGTCTTCAGGCTTCCAGTTATGATTCGCATTCCTTGGTTTTGGACTCTACTTATTTTGTTAAAGTTTGACTTAGCTGCTGTTGCCCAGGCTGCAATGCCATATTCCAGTACTGGCCTCACCCGTCCAGTATATAACTTCTTGAGAACTTTCTCATCTGCTCCCCACGTTGTACCAGCAAGCTTTTTCATGATTGCCATTCTCTGCCTTGCTCTTGTTCGATTTTTCTCAACCTGTCTCTTCCATGTCAGGCGACGATCAAAGGTGACTCCTAGATAGTTTGGATTTTCTTCATGGCGCAATATTTTTCCATTCAATACCAGCTTAGGTTGCTGAGTTTTATTTGAGAGGGAGAACACTGTGCTTGTTGTTTTCTCCTCACTTATCTTCACTAGCCATGATTTTGACCAGTCCTCTAGCGCTAATAAGGCTTGCTGTATTCTGCTGTTAGCTGTACTAATATATTCTTCAGATGTCCAATTGGCTAGGTCATCTGCAAAGGAGGATGTGTGTACTCTGGCTGCAAAATTTTCTGTGATGTCATTTATATATGCTAGGAATAATGTTGGTGAAAGAACTCCTCCTTGGGGGACACCTTGCTCCAGCAGCATCATTTTGCTTGTTTGTCCTTGTACTTTTGTCCTGGCAGTTCTGTTCTCAAGGTAGTGGCTGATCCATTTATACATTTTTCCACAAACATGCATGTTTTGCAGTTTTACTTTCAGTCCTTCCTTCCATACTTTATCAAATGCTTTTTCTAAATCTATCCAGACTGCTAGTGTGTGCTTTTTCTCTTGGAAGGCATCCTCTATTTCCTGAGCTATATAGGTTATTTGATCTTCAGTGGATCTGTACTTTCTGAATCCTGCTTGGTGTGGTGTTAAGAGTTTGTTTTCTTCCAGATGCCATGTTAGCCTGCCATTGATAATGCGTTCCATTAATTTTCCTACACAGCTAAGTAGACTGATAGGTCGATAGCCATTTGGTTCTTCCAGGTCTTTTCCTTTCTTTGGGACTGGTATTAGTATAGCTTCCTTCCATGCCTGTGGGACTATTCCTCTCTTCCAGCTGTTATTTAGGACTGCTAGTAGTTTCTTCTTTGCCTTGGTGCCTAGTCCTATTAGCATTTCATTTGTGATTCCATCCTTTCCTGGTGATTTCTTCTTTTTTAGGATATTCATTGCCTGTTCCATTTCTTCCATTGTTAGATTTGCCATCATATATTCTGCTGCTGTCTCTGTATTTCTATGATGTATCTGTTTGTCTTTGATTGCTTTCTTCTGTTCGGTTGTAATATCAATGTGGTTTGCATTTGCATAGTGTTCCATTAGTGCATTTGCAGCCTTTTTTCCTGTAAGCAAGGCATTTCCTTGTTTAATTGTTATTTGTTTGTTTCTAGGTCCTTTATTGTTCATGGCTTTCACTAGTTTCCATAGTTTGTTTCCATCCCTGTCAAAATTCAGGTTTTCTGTTTTTTCCCTCCAACAATCTCTTGTTGTTTGATTTACTGTTCTTTTATATTTTGCTGAGATGGCTTTGAGAGAGATGTTTCGCTTCAATTGTTTGTTCTCTCTCTGCTGTCTTCCTGGCATCTTCAACTTTGTCCTCCAAACTTTGTAGTTCTTCAGTCCAGTATGGTTTGTAATTTTTCCTCGCTCCTCTTGGAATGGACTCAGTGGCTGCCTGTATTATCGCTCTGTTTAGACTTTCCACCATTTGCTTTATGTTGCCATATCGTGTATTTATGTTTTCACAATATTTGTCTGTTAGTATGGCAAATCTGTCCCAATCTGCTCGTTTGTAATTCCAGCGGGGCAAGGGCTTTTGCTCCTGTGGAACATACTCCATATTCATTCCAAGCTTGATTGGTCTGTGGTCACTACCTGCTAATTGGTCCAGCACATGGCGATCGATTTTGTGGAGGATGTCTTCTGTGCAGAAAGCTAAGTCTGGAGTAGAAGTGGTAAGCCATCTTCTGGAGTAGAAGCTCGGTGTGTCATCCGCTTTGTTGAGTAGATGGAGATTTGAGTCTATTTCCCAGTCCTCCAATTCATCTCCTCTTTTGTCAGTATCTGGGTATCCCCATCTTTCTGAACGGCTATTAAAGTCTCCGACAATAATGCAGTTTGTGTCAGTTATTTTCATGTTTGAGAGTGTAAGGTCCTTATCTGCTGGGCTATACAGATTGTAGATTCTTATTTTCACGTCCTTTATCATTATATCAACACCTATAATTTCCGTTTGGTTGTCAGAGATCACAGATACTTCGCTGCAAGGTATTGTATTTCGTGTAAGTATTAGAACTCCTCCTTTGTGTCCTTCGCGATCGAAACGTGTGGCCTGATATCCTCTGACTGAGAATTTGTGATTGGCGTTGAGGTGTGTCTCTTGAATGCATGCCACATCTATTCTATCTTTATGAAGACGCTGTGTTAGGGAGTCTTTCTTCTTGTAAACTCCTTCGGCATTCCACTGTAGTATGTTGAGTGTCCGGGGTATTTGGTCAATAGCTCTTAACCTACTCCTCTGTGCCTTGACTCCACAGCACAGGGGAAGGTGACCACCAGTAGTCATGGGTGGACCCCCTCGAGGCAGGGGGCCCGGCACTATTGCCGCCTGATGGGACTTCACGGGATTAGCACCATATCGATTAATTTTGATTTGTGACATCATGAATTAAGTTACGTTGCACTGCTTTGTCAAGCCTGTGGCTCAGTACATCCGATTTCGACAAGCATTTATTCGGGATACTTTCCCTAGCCTTTGACTGTCCCCAGTCTACCTACAAGGCAGCAGGTTTTACGTTGCACTGCTTTGTCAAGCCTGTGGCTCAGTACATCCGATTTCGACAAGCATGTATTTGGGGTGCTTTCCCTAGCCTTTGACTGTCCCCAGTCTACCTACAAGGCAGCAGGTTTGTGTGTCTCTTCGTCTGGTCCCTCTCCCTTGACCTGTCCGACATGGGTGGCCCTACCAGTAGCTGTGCTACCGTCGGCATAGCTCTTGGGGTCATTGGGACGCACAGGCCCCTCTACCTCGTCACGGTGGACACACGGCAGAGGGGCGATGGATCCAATAAATGTCTTTGTTTAACGTGAATTTTATTTGCCAAATGAAATATCACCCCTGAATCACCATATCGCAACTACCCTAATCACCTAATTAGACCCTGCAAATAACGCTCAGTATTATTCACAACTCGATTGCGAATAACACCTCCCAATCTGAAATGTGTCGCTTTGTTTGGTTGGTGGGTGGTTGATTGGTTGGTGGTTGATTGGATGGTGGTTGGCGGAAGCGATGGATCCAATAAATGTCTTTGTTTAACGTGAATTTTATTTGCCAAATGAAATATCACCCCTGAATCACCATATCGCAACTACCCTAATCACCTAATTATACCCTGCAAATAACGCTCAGTATTATTCACAACTCGATTGCGAATAACACCTCCCAATCTGAAATGTGTCGCTTTGTTTGGTTGGTGGGTGGTTGATTGGTTGGTGGGTGGGTGGTTGATTGGTTGGTGGGTGGGTGGTTGATTGGTTGGTTGATTAGATAAAACGAAAATCTTTGGCAAGGCTGGTTTTCAGCTTTTAATCCTGATGCATTATCGTTCTTCAAGTCGGTGGAGCCCTAACAAGAGCTTGTGTTAGATTAACGTAGAGACGTTCCTCCCTGTCCGGTACCGAAGT
This sequence comes from Cepaea nemoralis, assembly GCA_014155875.1. Lineage (NCBI taxonomy): Eukaryota > Metazoa > Mollusca > Gastropoda > Stylommatophora > Helicidae > Cepaea > Cepaea nemoralis. Next base: position 133,651 of record JACEFZ010011379.1, read on the forward strand.
ATCACCTCCACAGTGACTGTACTGTAAAGCTCTCCTTCCCGTCTCCAAGCTCAGAAACCAGGGGAATGTACAAGATCAGAGAGAAAATTTTACTTCTGCGAATCGGCATATAAAGGTGTAACCAGCATATCATATCGGCACAATCCACGGCATTTCGGGACCAGGCAATATGGTCATTTACACGGACTATTCAACCATGTTTGAGTAGAACAACAGGCACCACAAGACTGGGGAAAAGCCATAATTATCCAAATTTGGACAAACAAAGCCAGCATAAAAGACTGTACACAATACAGAGGCATTTCTCTGCTGAGACATACTGGGAAAATATTTTGCAAAATTCTTGAGAAAAGATTACGAACTACTATAGAACCCCCGCTAAGCGAAACACAACTTGGATTAAGGAAAAACAATGGATGAACAGATGTCATTTTTGCTCTTAGACAACTTATAGAAAAATCAATCGAATTCAATGAAACACTCTACTTAGCCTTTGTCGACCAAGAAAAAGCATTTGATAGAGTAAGTAGAAACAAGCTGTAGGAAATCCTTAAATAATATGGAGTGAGTACACAACTAAAAAACATATGTAGAAGCTTATGCAGCAACAGTGAATGCATAGTGAGAGCAACTGGAGGACACTCAGAACCCTTCACCATAAGATCTGGAGTACGACAAGGTTGTGTCCTGTCCCCTCTCTTGTTCATAACATATATAGACAACATATATAAAGAAACCAGCCAAGCAGAGACAGCAAGAATACCGCATGACGAGAACACAGAAGAAGAACCATCTGCAAATCTAACCATTAGAGAACTCCTGTTTGCGGACGACCAAGCACTAATAGCAAAATCAGAAGCTGAATTATAAGGCCACATGAATAGGGTAATTGAAATATGTAGGGAACATAACATGAAAATTAGCACAAGTGAAACAGAGGTAATGACTGTAACTAAAGAAGAAAAAGCAACAATGATTCACCTGAACTAACAACCCTTGAAACAAATAAAGAGTTTCAAGTACCTAAAAGTATAATATCATCAAATGGCAAATCAGAAAGTGTGACGAAACGCGTTTATCTGTCTTGGGTCGTAAAGATCCCGCACTATTTTGGCGCGTCATCGGGGGACTTTCCCAGCTAAAAATAGACTGAGGGAAGCCGATGGAGGAATTGCTATCTAGAATCTTCTCGAAACACCGAAATTCGCGTGACCCGTGATGTTGGGTATCGCTCTAAATTCTCGTGCAGAGAGATCTAGAAACTCTAGGCGGGGAATGACGGTTTCCCGAGAAAGTATCTTTTCTCAAGAAGCACTCGCTTCTAGTGCGCATTGAGTTGGCACGAAGCGGGAAATTGGCTAAACCAGTCATTCACTTACTTTTGCTCGAAGAGAACAGACGCAGGCCTGATGTGAGCCATTTTTGTGTTGCGTCTCACCTCAACCATGATTCGGCTGACTGTTATGGAAAGGAAGCTGAGAAGCCCTTGAACAGTTCTGAAGCTGACTGGAAATCTGGTTTTTCACCATTCAGGTAGATATTTGTTTAAATCATTTAACTTTGTACGTGTGTTTCACACGCCATTGTTCTAACCTCATTACCTATGCGGATGTCCTTGCATACTAAGTAGCAAACCGATCGATAACGCAGGTGACGGCTAATCGTGTGTTTGTTTACTGTGTGCTCGCGAATCAGCTGTTAGGAACGCCGTAATGTGATGTGGGCGATTTGGGTTCCAAATATTTGTACCATATATTGCCAATCGTTGCATCTATTAGGTTGCTGTGTTAGAATAAAACATAGTTACTTGTGCCGGATGGAAACTTAGATTATGTCAGTCAGTTGCTGAAGCCCGAAGAACGGTTAGAAAACCAGGTAAGTTGGTAGGTGGAGATTCAGACAACATTTGTGCTTAGTTACTAAGTAAAGGAAGAACTTAGTTCTGTGCCACCAGGAATGATGTAACTATTGTGTAATAACTTAATAGTGAATTCATTGTGTGGAACACCGGATTTCTGTGGTAAGGTAAGTTTGCTTTGGTGATATATATGTATATATATATATATATATATATATATATATATATATATATATATATATATATATATATATATATATATATATATATATATATATATATATATATATATGATGTGACATTGTGTATATATATTAGGTCATGGCATGTGATACTTCCTGGAGTAATTCCGAACGCCGAATAGGTCGACGCGTGATAACACTGCGTGCCGTCGCGATATAAATATGCGTTCTGAAATCTTGTCTGAGCTATCCTGTTTCTTTCATACTGGCGCTAGTGCGAGTGAATGCTAAGGTGCTGGAAGTATGGAAGGATGCAAGGAGGCTGTATGAGACTGGGGAAATATAGGATATGGGGGATGTGAAAGCAAGTTATGAAAGTATGTGTTGGTAGGCCAAACCAACGATGAAGTTCGGTCCAGGCCAAGGCTAAACCACTTGGGAGGACAGAACTGGAACATTACCCTTGGAACATGTGGGGAACATGTATTCTCAAGAAGGCTTCTTGACTCTAAGACAGAGTCTGATAAGAAGAGTTTGCTATGGCGTGGGCAGGTGATCCCACCAGCAAACAGGCTTGTGTACATAGTGGATGTGATCATGTCCTATTCCTATATCCCGAGGGATGGTATATTGATCAAGATTATGTTTCTTAATAACATTGATGATGTTAGGAACGAGTCCAGGGACTCTTTACCTATTTGTTTAGTTCGATTAAATTAGAACAATAACAGCCTTCTATCACTACTGACGTTAGCGACGACTGGTAGATGATTAGGGATAGGTGAGACCTACGATCAGACTCGTCATTCTGATTTCTTGCTCTGTTTGACGGGCTGTTCTGTGAGGCCAGCTGACATTTGGGAACCCATGCTTTACTACTCTCCATATAGAGATAATGCTTTGGTTATATGCATAACTAAGTAGCATGACTGAGGGTTGAGTAGTTATTGGTAGGATGCATGTGGACTAATGTTTGGGCCAGTATACTCTCACCGGTCGCTCTTCCTTTTCAGGAGTTTGCCTGTTGAGAAACCAGTCAACTATAATTGTTGTTGGCAGGAAACCACTTCGTGTGACACAGCGAAGGGTTCAGTTCTTTACTTATCACGCCAGACTCAACCACACCAGGTTCCCAATGTGATTCACCATGCGTGAAGTTTGCATCAAGAAATACCAGTGCCCTGAAGGTGCACGTGTGGGAAGTGATGGTTTGTGATGTTTTTCGATAATAGAAGATACTCTGTTTTTGCCAGGAACATTTCAGCATTTTGAGTAATCATGCTCAACGAAAGGAAACACCGGACCGTATATTATGACGGTGGTTCTGCCTAAACGCAGAAGTAACTGATCTTCAGACACTTGAATGGTTCTTTGGACAGCTCTAGTGGCAGGTCTTGAGAAGAACTACACCAGCTATTGACTTGTGGCAAGTGTTACCCGGTGGAAGGGACTATGGATTATAGTCCAACCTGAATTGTTTCCGTGAAATAGATGTCTGATTCTAGTAATGTACTGTCTCAGTATGAAGATTATAAACTGTGTTCGAGTAGGACTCAGTAACATTTCAGTAGTCATATCTGATTCTACAAGCAGTGTGACTGTAAGAGACCATTGAATTGGTCATTGACATTTGTCCATCCATCTTCCTGTGCTGTGATGAAGGGACCATTGAATTGGTCATTGACAGATCCGTTCTGCAGTGGGACTGTGCTATGAGTGATAGACCATTCGATTGGTCAGTGACTATTTAAGTTCATCGAAGTAACGAATACTTGGAGTAAAGTCCAGGAGGATTTCTCCCAACCGGTATTGTTTGAGAACTGTATCAACAGTGACTCCGTGGGAGTGATACAGATGCAGTTGGTCCAGTGAAGTGGGGTCCAGCAGTGACTCTATTGTTGTGGATCCACGCTCTGGAGACGGAGTGGTCTCCAAGGTTCTAGTCATCTCACTGGAAGGAAGCCGGGTGAGTGGCGGACCGACTGGACGGGACATCTGCATCCAATCTACTTCTCAACTCGATGAAGACACCTACATCTCTGATTCTGTCTCTACTCTATCTTCTATTTGTGTAAATAGATTATTATATCAGGATGTTCATTTCAGTTCTATATTCTCAAGGGTAGAATAAACTTTATGTAAGTTGACTTGCTCTTTGTATAATGATTGAGTGTGGTCTCGGACGATGCCTAAGTGTTCATTGTTCCACAGGTGTAGGTAGTTAGTGGGGGTCTAGAATCTGGAGGGGCTTGTAGACGTAATTAACTAATATGAGATCAACCACAGAGTAAAAATGTGTATCTGCTTGTCCAACCCCTGGGGCTAGTATACACGGGAGTGCCAGAGACACCTCGGGTGTGGTTCACTCTCACTACCCAAGGTGAACTCGTCACACTCCATACAGAGTCGGGGCTCGTCCGGGATTATTCCAAGATCTTTGTGTGTTGTAGACCTCTCACATAGGGATAGGGACTTAGTCTTTATCATCTACTTCAGTCTACATAAGATTCTACTACTTCTACCTATCTCCTAACTGTCTGACGGACATTTGTGTTGTGGTGCTTAGTTAAGTACTATTGATTATTGATTCATTATATTGCTTCACCCACACATACTTGAGTACCCACCTCTCATAGTCAACATGTCTACCCAAGAGATAGACTTAGACAAAGTTCAGGAAACTGGACGTAAGTCTGGTCTTGAAGGAGATGCTTTGAAATCCTATGTGCAAGAGGTGGAAAGAAGTTTTCGCCAAGAGGAAAGAGAGAGGAGGAGAGCAGAAAGAGAACTGGAAGCCAGTAAAGTGGCTCTTGAGGAAAAGAGGATAGCGGCTGATACTGAAATGAAACGGCTTGAGTTGGAAGCCGAGAAAGAAAAACGTGACCATGAGTATCGAATGAAGCTTGTAGCAGGCACATGTGCCTGCTACAGGTGTAACTGATGGAGCTATGGGAGGAGGTGTACCTCCTGACTCAGAGTCAACCAGTATACGTGACTACCAGGCTATGAAATGGCCTTTACAGCCGTTCGAACCCGAGAAGGAGCGGATAGACCAATACTTAGAGAAGTATGAAGCCATGGCTATTGCAATGGGTCTAGACAAACAGAAATGGTGTTTACAACTCTCCCAGGGACTCTGTGCCGAAGGTTATGAAGTGTATGCACGCTTGCCACCGGGTTTACAGAATGATTACCCGGCATTGAAAGCGGCTCTCTTGAAGAGGTTCGAGATCACCGCGCACTCATACCGACGGAAGTTTAGAACTTCAAAGCGGGAACCGGGTGAACTGTTTTCAGCATACAGTGTGAGATTGAACTCATACCTTCTTAAATGGATGGCCTTGGCCGGATTTAAAGAGGAGTATGAAAGTTTGCGTGAGTTGATGGTTGTAGATCAGATGCGAATGCAAATGTCTAAACCCTTGCGAAACTTCTTAGGTGAGAATGGGGCTGAGAGATTGGATATAGTCACCAAGTTAGCCGAAAGATACGTTGAAGTCTATGGCGAGACTGGGGACACCAGTCCAACAGATCCGAGATCGAAAGATAAGGATCAAGGTAAGTCCAAGAAGGCCAAGAAGAACAAAGGTTCTGATGAACCAAAGAAACAGGTAAACTCTTTAGAGAAGATCTCTAACGTCAACCAAGGTAAGAATAGCCCACCTAGTTCTCCAAAGAGGAAGTGGATGGTGCAAATTCTGCAAGTCCAGCACTCACAATACGAGTGAGTGCAAGAGTAAACCCAAGGACTTTCACTTTGCTTGTCTTGCAGAGGTGAGGGATAGACCATGCAGGAAAGTGAAGTCGGTTGATGGGAATGGAGAACCTAGACGACCTCCAGTGGTTGAGAGAGTAGAAGTGAACGGGCAACAGGTGATGTGCCTCTACGACACTGGATTGCAATTTTCAGCTGTAATTGCATCCCACCTGACAGGCCCAGAGCAACTCACCGGGGAGATGACGGAGATACAGCCAGCCAGTAGGAGTGCTGTGGCGTTACGTTGCCCGATTGCCAATGTGGAGATTCGGAGCAAGTACGTTACTGGACGCATTCAGGCGGCAGTAGTACCGGATCCTCTCTATCCCCTAATTCTTGGCCGGAAGTACATGTTTCTGGGCGAATCAGAACACCCTAGCATCCATAAGTCTAGGCAGGTCAGAGATACAGAGGAAGAGGGTCTCGAAAAGGTAAGTCTCCGAAATACTCACCCGGATGGAATGAGTAATGCTCGGAGCAAGGATGCGACGGAGTGTCCTTGTTCAGAACGGTTGCCCAACAATGTGAACCCGTTAATTCAGGGTAAGTTCAACTCTGATAACCAGTCACCGGTAATACAGACCGGATCAGAGAAAAGGCAGAGGGAACATAAGTTGGTTCCTGAGAGCTTCAGAGCTAATCTGCTGCGAACGGTACATGTCAGGTCCCCAACCGGACATCTGACTGTAGGGACAACCAGTAAATGTCTATCCCGGTACTATTGGTTGCCGGGAATGACAGGCGACGTGCGCAGGTATATTAGGTCTTGTCCGGAGTGCCGTAAAGGCACACCTGAGAAACGCACGAAGACGAAGATATCCTTAGAGGTTGGAGACCGAGTTCTAGTACTCCTCCCAATCGAGGGGAACGAATTCGAAATCGGGTGGCAGGGCCCATTCCTAGTGGATAAAGTGGGGCTCCACAAGCACTATGGAGTGGTGATCCTGGGAAAGTCTTCTACTTTCCATTCCAGTCTCCTCATGTGCTATGAGGGGAAGCCCGATAAGTCTACCAGCCCAAGGGCGCAGAGATTCGCTGAAAGAACGGTTCGGGGTTCAGGTCAGGTAGCGGAAAGCCTGTCACACCATAGGCAGACCTATATGTATGTGCAGGTACCTTCTTCGATTCAGCCCGGTGCTCGGGGGAACATGACCGTCCAAAGGAACACCCACAGTGCTAGCTACACTGAGAACCGTGGTCGGAAGAGGTGGGTTGTGTCAGAACGGACACAGACCCCTGGTCCCTCAATCCGACCGACTGCAGTCCAGCTGGGTCCTCGAAAGGGGAAGCTGGAGTTGCAGAAGTCCAGTAAACTCTGGCAGGAACGATCGTTAAATCAGATCGAGACGGGAGCTCTGGTCCGCAAGACACTGCGAGATGCCCGATCGCAGTAGCGGAGTAGGCGTTGATCACTCGTGATACTGAATAGCTTGTCTCCCCACCTAATGTGGTAAAAGTATTCTATACAATATTTACGGGTTAGACTTCCTCACCCGCCATCCGGTCTCTAAGAAAGAAGAACGAACGACATAGACAGCTTCTGCGTAGAAGTGGAACGACGGGGTCGATCCTCTTAAAGCACCATTTAAATATTACAGCATTTGTCACAGAAGATGGAAGGCTCAGCAGAGAAAACGAAGCCAAATATCATCAGGTAATAGAAGCCATTTATCAACTGTCAATCTGTTGTTTTCAGTTCCCATTATCATCAATACATCCCGGACATGCGCATTTGTGCTACAATCTCTTCCGTTATGAATGCATCAGTGTGCAGCGACGAACTTTGCCATTTTGACGTTGAATGAGCAGCACACTTGTTTGTTTGGTGAAGTTATTTGCGCATCGTTTACAGGACGTTGCATTCAACAATAGCATTTATAAGCTGTTTGTTGTTTACTGTGCATTTTAGGTTCAGTGCTTTCTAAATCCATCGAAATCAACGCAAAGCGATGTGCTTCAAAATTGCAGGTAGCTGTTGTCAAACCTGGTATGTAGGCCATCTTGGCTGAATGGATAAGAATGAGTGTTCTTAAACATCCGGCATACTGATATCGAGGTAAGGGGTTCAACTCCTACACCGAACAGTTGAACTAAAATGTTGACCTATTGTCCTTGACTTGTGGACGTTAATTACAAGTACCTCTGAAGTCAGGGCGGGGTCGCCTGTTGGCGAGAGACACTGTTAAAAGGGAAAGCTAATCCACACGCAAAATTCATTCCAGCACTACTAGAAGTAAGGCGTTAAGGACACGGTTCGTGATTCCGCATACCCGCTTTCGAAACACAGCTGCGCGCGATTTGGCAGCCGACCGCGTTGCTTTGAATTTTTTTTACGAAACTGTTAATAGGTAAAGCCAATCCACGCGCAAATTGCAGTCCAGCACTACTAGAAGTAATGTGTATGGACTACGCTTGAGTTCAAAGCGAGCGAGCGCAAAAATTTAAAACAACAAACGGTAAGTCGGGGAATTTATGATAAGCTACTATTTAATGACCACTTTGAACGTGAAACTCGAATTGTGTCCGTCTTTTGTCGCTATATTGTTTTGTTTTGTTTTTTTTCAGTTCGTATTGGTCATCAAGACCAATGAACAAGTCCTTCAAGAAACAAATGAAGATCGTAAACTGATTAGAGACATTAGATGTAGACAATCACAAATTTTTGGGCATGTTATAAGAAGAAATGATTTGGAGAACTTGGTGACAACTGGTAAGATCGAGGGGAACAGACCAAGGGAAGACCTAGAAGCAAGTACCTGCATGGCTTGGCCTTGTGGCATGGTCGAGGCAGAAACACGGAGCTTGTTCACGACTCTGGTGATCGAGTGAGATGGCAGAACATGACCGCCCACTCTTACCGGCATGGCACATGATGGATGATGGATGGATGGATTGGTCATCATCAAGCAGCAATCCTCACAAACAGAAATTAGCAATGAAGTCGCACAGCAAGTGATATAGAGTATGTTTTTACCAGTACCCTAATATATGTGAGCCGTTACCCTAATGGTCCGATAGATCGATCCCCATCCACACATCGTGATTGTAACTGACTCAGAAAGCATGCTGAGGAGGGTAAGGACAGGCAGGCTTCGAGCAGAGTGGCTTACTTCGCTTCGGGGGCCACGGGTGGCAAGCATCACCTGGATCTTTTCTCCGGGGCATGCCGGTGTGATGGGGAATGAACAGGCGGACAGATTGGCTGGCTCTGCAAAACTTGGTGGAGTATTGATGCATGACAAGGCAGACGTGGTTGCGGCCTTGTGGGAGCACTGTACACCTCGGAGGAGCAAATGGATCACCATAGTCTGGCAAGAATGAGGCGGCGAGGAGTGACGAGGGGATCTGGCCGACGCTCGACGCTTAGAGGAAAGGCGAGACGAACATATAAGATTGCTACTGGAATTATTGGTGTTGGAACTCTTCGCTGGCTGCTGAGGATGGGGACAGAGCGCTTATGGGAATGACCCGAATGCTGTGATGTCGGTTCCTAAATCAATCAATCAGTCAATCAATCCCCATCCAGACGGTATTTTTTTTCTTCTTCTTCTTCTTCTTCTGCGTTCATCCGGATTTTTTTTTCGGATGTGACTGCGTTGTGCCTGTTTACAGCAGAGCTGCGTTCTTGCGCCGTTAAGCCGACAAATCCGACTTCTGCGGGCATTTGTTGACCGGGTTAACCTTCCCGGGGGTTTCTTAGGACGTTTGAATCTCACTGTTGTGGTGTTATCCCCCATCCTAGCTGGCCTATATAGAACAGCCAAAGACATCCTGGTCAACTCTCAAGGGAAGGCAGGGGCAGAACATGGGCATTCCCGCCACCCAAGGAGGCTTCCATACTTGCAGAGCCATCACACAACGCTCTGGTACTGGGCTCACCCAAGGAATCGTCACGTCCTGCACATGGCTGCTTAGCCTCACTTCCGTATATTGGGCCTTCCGTTCACCATAGGCTGTTCCTCCGGAAACCAGAAGAATGCAGTCTGCAGATGACATCCACACAGTGAGCTTTCGATTAAGACTTTCCACATAATGGATTTGCTATCCAAGCAATATTCCATTTCGTGCCACTAGGACACTTTTTCCACCTTTTATGAAGCCCACACAGTGAGCTTTCGATTCGGACTTTTCACGTAATGGATTTGCTATCCAAGCAATATTCCATTTCGTGTCACTAGGACACTTTTTCCACCTTTTACGAAGCCCACACAGTGAGCTTTTGATTCGGACTTTCCACGTAATGGATTTGCTATCCAAGCAATATTCCATTTCATGCCTCTGGGACGCTTTTGTAACCGACATACCTGTGGTATGAAGTGTGGCAGTCTAAATACATCTTCATGCACCTTTAGATGTCAACCTGAATGTAGTTAAAGTAAGCTGTAGTCAACTTGAGCTTGTTGATATCTCCATAGAGCTTGTCCTCAAATGAAGCAGGCGTGGGCCAAAATATCTTTCTCTGTTCTGCATATATTGGGCACTCCTGCAGCAAATGTTTAGCTGTCATTTTACCAGTTCCATAATTACATTCATCGGTATCTCCTATCTTTAGTTTATTGAACAAGTGGTGTTTCAGCCTGTTATGTCCTGTGCGGAGTCTGAAGATTGCTACTTGTTCTCTTCGGTCGAGTTTGTAATATGCATCATCCTTCTGGTGGCCTGGATGCTCTGATTCCCATTTGGTTCTATAAGTGCTTTTTATAAACCTTTTTGCCTCATTATAGGTTATGTCTATGTCAGGCTGTGGTAATCGTCCACCCTCTTTTGCTAGTCTGTCAGCCTCTTCATTTCCAGGTATACTGCAATGTGATGGGATCCACTGTATTACAACTTTTTTGGATTTCTGGCATAGACCATGGAGTGCTGCTCTTAGGTCAGCTAGTTCTGTGCTGTTTTTGCTCTTCAGTATTGAGACAGCTGACTTTGCATCTGTGAAGATAGCTATTTGCTTCTCTTTATTTTCCTCCATCAAGAGCATTTCTGCTGCAGTTTTCAAATCCTCTACCTCCGCTTTGAAGTTACTTGAAAATGTTCCAGTTGCCACTGTCTGTTTTTATCACTCCATTTTTTTAAATTAAGGAGAATTCCTCCTCCTCCATTCTCTATTGAATCTTTGGCTGATCCATCTGTATATGCATGGGTCCAATTGCTGCTTGGGTAATGTTCTTTTATGTAGTTGAGGGTTATGTTTCTTCTTTCGGTTTCATTCTGAGTGTTCTTTTTCTCAATACCAGGAATGTTTTCTATCATCTCAGGCAGTTGCTGCTGTCTCCAAGCTGGGAAGTTGTGTGCATTGTAAATGGGCTTGACTGTTGATATGTTAAGTATGGGATCTGCCCTAATCTTTCGTTTTGCAGTTTCTACAAAGTTGCTACGCTTCAGTCTTCCTTTTCCAAAACCATTAAACCTGTTATACATAGGGTGGTCTGTCAATCTTCTAAATTTTTCTGCTTGTTGCTGGGCTCTGCTATCTCTTCTGTCCTGCATTGGTTGTAAACAAGTGACCTTTTCTAGTTCATTAATAGGCATTGTCTTCAGACTTCCAGTTATGATTCGCATTCCTTGGTTTTGGACTCCACTTATTTTGATAAAGTTTGACTTAGCTGCTGTTGCCCAAGCTGCAATGCCATATTCCAGTACTGGCCTCACCCGTCCAGTATATAACTTCTTGAGAACTTTCTCATCTGCTCCCCACGTTGTACCAGCAAGCTTTTTCATGATTGCCATTCTCTGCCTTGCTCTTGTTCGATTTTTCTCAACCTGTGTCTTCCATGTCAGGCGACGATCAAAGGTGACTCCTAGATAGTTTGGATTTTCTTCATGGCGCAATATTTTTCCATTAAATACCAGCTTAGGTTGCTGAGTTTTATTTGAGAGGGAGAACACTGTGCATGTTGTTTTCTCCTCACTTATCTTCACTAGCCATGATTTTGACCAGTCCTCTAGCGCTAATAATGCTTGCTGTATTCTGCTGTTAGCTGTACTAATATATTCTTCAGATGTCCATATGGCTAGGTCATCTGCAAAGGAGGATGTGTGTACTCTGGCTGCAAAATTTTCCGTGATGTCATTTATATATGCTAGGAATAATGTTGGTGAAAGAACTCCTCCTTGGGGGACACCTTGCTCCAACAGCATCATTTTGCTTGTTTGTCCTTGTACTTTTGTCCTGGCAGTTCTGTTCTCAAGGTAGTGGCTGATCCATTTATACATTTTTCCACAAACATGCATTTTTTGCAGTTTTACTTTCAGTCCTTCCTTCCATACTTTATCAAATGCTTTTTCTAAATCTATCCAGACTGCTAGTGTGTGCTTTTTCTCTTGGAAGGCATCCTCTATTTCCTGAGCTATATAGGTTATTTGATCTTCAGTGGATCTGTACTTTCTGAATCCTGTTTGGTGTGGTGTTAAGAGTTTGTTTTCTTCCAGATGCCATGTTAGCCTGCCATTGATAATGCGTTCCATTAATTTTCCTACACAGCTAAGTAAACTATAGGTCGATAGCCATTTGGTTCTTCCAGGTCTTTTCCTTTCTTTGGGACTGGTATTAGTATAGCTTCCTTCCATGCCTGTGGGACTATTCCTCTCTTCCAGCTGTTATTTAGGACTGCTAGTAGTTTCTTCTTTGCCTTGGTGCCTAGTCCTATTAGCATTTCATTTGTGATTCCATCCTTTCCTGGTGATTTCTTCTTTTTTAGGGTAATCATTGCCTGTTCCATTTCTTCCATTGTTAGATTTGCCATCATATATTCTGCTGCTGTCTCTGTATTTCTATGATGTATCTGTTTGTCTTTGATTGCTTTCTTCTGTTCGGTTGTAATATCAATGTGGTTTGCATTTGCATAGTGTTCCATTAGTGCATTTGCAGCCTTTTTTCCTGTAAGCAAGGCATTTCCTTGTTTAATTGTTATTTGTTTGTTTCTAGGACCTTCATTGTGCATGGCTTTCACTAGTTTCCATAGTTTGTTTCCATCCCTGTCAAAATTCAGGTTTTCTGTTTTTTCCCTCCAACAATCTCTTGTTGTTTGATTTACTGTTCTTTTATATTTTGCTGAGATGGCTTTGAGAGAGATGTTCGCTTCAATTGTTTGTTCTCTCTCTCTGCTGTCTTCCTGGCATCTTCAACTTTGTCCTCCAAACTTTGTAGTTCTTCAGTCCAGTATGGTTTGTAATTTTTCCTCGCTCCTCTTGGAATGGACTCAGTGGCTGCCTGTATTATCGCTCTGTTTAGACTTTCCACCATTTGCTTTATGTTGCCATATCGTGTATTTATGTTTTCACAATATTTGTCTGTTAGTATGGCAAATCTGTCCCAATCTGCTCGTTTGTAATTCCAGCGGGGCAAGGGCTTTTGCTCCTGTGGAACATACTCCATATTCATTACAAGCTTGATTGGTCTGTGGTCACTACCTGCTAATTGGTCCAGCACATGGCGATCGATTTTGTGGAGGATGTCTCCTGTGCAGAAAGCTAAGTCTGGAGTAGAAGTGGTAAGCCATCTTCTGGAGTAGAAGCTCGGTGTGTCATCCGCTTTGTTGAGTAGATGGAGATTTGAGTCTATTTCCCAGTCCTCCAATTCATCTCCTCTTTTGTCAGTATCTGGGTATCCCCATCTTTCTGAACGGCTATTAAAGTCTCCGACAATAATGCAGTTTGTGTCAGTTATTTTCATGTTTGAGAGTGTAAGGTCCTTATCTGCTGGGCTATACAGATTGTAGATTCTTATTTTCACGTCCTTTATCATTATATCAACACCTATAATTTCCGTTTGGTTGTCAGAGATCACAGATACTTCGCTGCAAGGTATTGTATTTCGTGTAAGTATTAGAACTCCTCCTTAGTGTCCTTCGCGGTCGAAACGTGTGGCCTGATATCCTCTGACTGAGAATTTGCGATTGGCGTTGAGGTGTCTCTTGAATGCATGCCACATCTATTCTATCTTTATGAAGACGCTGTGTTAGGGAGTCTTTCTTCTTGTAAACTCCTTCGGCATTCCACTGTAGTATGTTGAGTGTCCGGGGTATTTGGTCAATAGCTCTTAACCTACTCTTCTGTGCCTTGACTCCACAGCACAGGGGAAGGTGACCACCAGTAGTCATGGGTGGACCCCCTCGAGGCAGGGGGCCCGGCACTATCGCCGCCTGATGGGACTTCGCGGGATTAGCACCATAACGATTAATTTTGATTTGTGACATCATGAATTAAGTTACGTTGCACTGCTTTGTCAAGCCTGTGGCTCAGTACATCCGATTTCGACAAGCATTTATTCGGGATGCTTTCCCTAGCCCTTGACTGTCCCCAGTCTACCTACAAGGCAGCAGGTTTTACGTTGCACTGCTTTGTCAAGCCTGTGGCTCAGTACATCCGATTTCGACAAGCATTTATTCGGGGTGCTTTCCCTAGCCTTTGACTGTCCCCAATCTACCTACAAGGCAGCAGGTTTGTGTGTCTCTTCGTCTGGTCCCTCTCCCTTGACCTGTCCGACATGGGTGGCCCTACCAGTAGCTGTGCTACCGTCGGCATAGCTCTTGGGGTCATTGGGACGCGCAAGCCCCTCTACCTCGTCACGGTGGACACACAGCAGAGGGGTATTTTTTTTTTTTAATAGCATGGAATCCATTGTAAGTTCTCCATTGTTCTCCATTGTAAGAAGACACAGATTGGTCGTCAGTAGGAAGGAAGAAATAAAAACATTGTAATATATAAGTAAATGGGCATATTATTAAATAAGTCAATCGGTACAGCTATTTCGGAACAGTCATAACATCTGATGGGAGATGCCTTGAAGAGATTAGAACAAGAATTGCCATGGCCAAGGTAGCCTTTTGCAAGATGAAAAACATACTGCCCAATAACACGATATCACTCGAAACGAGGAAAAGAGTGTTGACGTGCTACATAGATCCTGTACTTTTATATGGATGTGAAGCGTGGACAATGAGCAGACAAGCTGAAAAACATATGATGGCTGTGGAAAAGTGGTTTCTGTGGAAAATGCAAAGAATACCATGGACAGACAGAAAAAACGATTAACAAGTCCTTCAAGAAACAAATGAAGATCGTAAACTGATTAGAGTCATTAGACGTAGACAGTAAAAATTGTTTGGGCATGTTATGAGAAGAAATGAATTGGAGAACTTGGTGACAAGTGGCAAGATCGAAGAGAGGAGACCTAAGGGAAGACCAAGAATTAAATACCTGGATGGTTTGGCCACGCGGCATGGTAGAGACAGAAACACGGAGCTTGACCGCCCACGCTTATCGGCATGGCACATGATGGATGGATGGAATCCATGGTCAACCCAGCCTAGAATTAGTACCAGTAAATGTCATGGGGAGTCAAGGCGGTCGGCGTGATACTGACCACATCACACACCAAGTGCCCATTGATATATACAACCACGGGGCAGACATCATTTGTCCTATATCTTTGAAAACGCGTAACTTGCCTCTTAGGTTTCTTTTTTTTTTAACAATAAAAACAATATGACTGAAATCGTGTACTTGTACCCTTGACTTACCATACTATCTGGACCAGTCTGTACTTGTTTGTTTGTTGATTTCTTCTTCCACGTGCACTGTTAAATGTCATGTGAACTAATAGTTGATATTCCAGTCGCCCTAAATATTGTTCTTTACTGCCTAACAAACTGCCTAAAGTATTTGATTCATTCATTCAATGATTTATTCATTCAGTAGCATGTCCTTTACCTTTACAGAACCTCGCTCCCATAACAACCCTCCGGTAAACTTCTCGATCACAAGCAAGATGTCCAGCGTCCGATACACCCATCCGGAGATCATCCGCCACATCCTGCACGGATCTTCTCTTTGGATTTCCCTTTCC
The DNA here is from genome assembly GCA_014155875.1 of Cepaea nemoralis. Classification (NCBI taxonomy): domain Eukaryota; kingdom Metazoa; phylum Mollusca; class Gastropoda; order Stylommatophora; family Helicidae; genus Cepaea; species Cepaea nemoralis. The sequence continues at coordinate 149,295 of JACEFZ010011379.1, forward strand.
TCTCTTCCCAGGCATACATCCCTCCATTATTGTTCTCTCCAAACTTTCATGACGTTTCAAATGACCAAAATATATCAATTTTCTTTGTTTTATCGTCTTTAATTGCCAACCCTCTTCAATATTCAGCTCTTGAAGTATGGATGCATTTGTTCTTTTCTTTACCCAAGATATTCTTAGAACCCGTCTATAACATTTATATTCAAAAGCATTTATGCGTTATTCAGCTTGTTTAGAATGTGTTCAGGTCTCACATGCGTATGATGCAATGGGAAAGATGCATGCTCTTAAAAATCGTGTGCATTTGGTACGAGGACAAATAAGTTCCCTACCATGTTTGCTAGAAAAGTAGGCTCGTCCTTATTTGAACAGACGAGCGTGTGATTTATAACGCGGTAGAAAGGAGTACATTGGAGGATTCTGACTTAGTAACGTTCAGCCATAATCTCAACGGAAACAAGCCTGTTACAACCATGGTAAGCATGTCACGTGCCATCGACATTGGATAGGGCAGACATCTGAAAGCTGCGTGATCTGCACATAAGGTCCTGCGACCAGCACAAGGTCATCCCGAGTCTTTGACTTACTTACTCTAATGGACTCTTGTATAAATCCAGTGAGGCGGAGCTATCATTCCACTGGCAAGATTAACAAAACCATTATATACCAATCAGCTTAGTCAGTTGCCTGATCTTTTACAGTAATTTGCAATCAACCCCAACATTTAGTGGTTGTAATTTTCTAGGCAATTAATGTCTAGTATTTTGCCAAAGCTTACTGAGCGGCCAACGCTTCTATCATCATGACAATCAACTCACGCAATCTGCTCCCAAATTGCCTGCAGCTGGCTTAGAATCCGTCATATTTGGATTGCATTATTCCTAAGCCACAGACGCCGACAATCAACTTAACCATAGCTTTATTTGCTCTATAAATGATCCACGCTTGCCTGCCCTCTGTAAATGATCCACGCTTGCCTGCCCTCTATAAATGATCCACGCTTGCCTGTCCTCTATAAATGATCCACGCTTGCCTGCCCTCTATAAATGATCCACGCTTGCCTGCCCTCTATAAATGATCCACGCTTGCCTGCCCTCTATAAATGATCCACGCTTGTCTGCCCTCTATAAATGATCCACGCTTGTCTGCCCTCTATAAATAATCCACGTTTGCCTGCCGGCCTGTGGTTGGTGCTGTGTTTAATTGGTGTTTTGTTCTATTTTCATATACCTTAACTCCCACGTCAATCAACCCTAAAATTAGTACCATAAAATGTCATGGGAAGTAAAGGGTGCTGACGGGTATAACAAATGTTGGGTTAGCACCATATACCCAATTCTCCGCATGGTGTGACAAAGTTATTTTGCTTTTCTGCAATACTCGACCTCATCATCATGTAGTAAGACCTCTGCGGAACGTTGCTCTCATCACAATCCCTTCGGAAAGATTCTCCACCCCTCTCCAGTTCTCCAGATTCTCCACCCCTCTCCAGTTCTCCAGATTCGTGCATTTTCGTGCACATTCAATGCCCTGTGCCCAACATCGCGTTGGTTGACTCCCGCCTCGTCTACCAGAGCCATTCCTTCCTTTACTGTTCTTTCTAAACCACTGTGACCACTGTAATACGGCCACAGAATGTGAGTTTCTAAGACCTGATGTTGTTAATGAGCTAGTTTTCTTCGATGTTCAGATCTTGTTTGTTTGTTTGTTTGTTTGTTTGTTTGTTTTGTTTGTTTGTTTGTTTGTTTGTTTTGGATTGTAAAGGATCACTTCCATTGTACACGGATATCTCCGTAAGTGTCCAAGTCTCCTACCACACATCGCACAAGGAGAGTCTTAACACTGTGCACCAACTTGTTAAATGTTAGATCTTTGTAAATTGCACTACTTTCCTTCTTGTTTGATCCACGGTTTTCTAAGAAATGTTCTCAATCAATGTAAGTTAACCAGAAAAAGGCTCGATTTTCTTCGGCGCTGATTGTAAAGTGGCGCCTGATTTACGTGATTTTTTTCTCAAACCTATATCCTCCCTAGTCAGTTATATGTGAACTCTTTCAGCCTCTTTAGTTACTTTCATTACTTCTGCTAAATATTGTTGATGCCTAAACCCATTAATATATAAACACGGATTACTTTAAGTAGCAACTGCTTGTGCTAAATAAAGTTAATATAATACTTCGGGTCAGAAAGAGCTTTATTTGAATACACAGAATTTCAGATATAGTCATCAGAAACATAGCTGACAGAACATACGGTGTTGTGTTAGTGCGGAGACCAACAAAGTAAGTCGTTCAAACTACTGGTGAGAATGAAGCCCATCCACTATGAAAGACCATCTGCCGAGAAAGCAGAACTGTTGTTTCCAAAGTTGGCGGTAAATCTCTAGTGGAAACCGCGGAAAGGATCCAGGGTTTGCAAGATGTGAACGCTGCCATTTAGAACGTGCAGTAGTGTTAATACCAAGAAAGCAATATGGGTCTTTGGTCTCTATGGCTGGATGCACAAATGCAATTAAGTTAAAGACTATTCAGGTGTGAGAATGTATTGAATAGCACGCACACACACGCACGCACGCACGCGCGCGCGCGCACACACACACACACACACACAAGAATTGAATATATAGTACTTAACTAATCATTTCGGTTAATCTTGAAAAAAAAAAACGCAGAAATGTGACCTAAGAAGCAAGAGACAGTAGTCTGAAATAGTTTTGGAACCGTTGAGCAACACCAGTCAAAGAAACTGGATATATGCCATCACACTGGAACTGCACACAAATAGACTTCATGTAGCGATATGACATATTGAATTATAGAACGAACACCTCAAAAACTAACCATTGCCCCTATTCAACCGCAATTTTTCCTCACGTTGGGAATCAAGTCTGGACCATACTAGCCCATTCTGGAATAGTCATCGTCCCCTTGGGAAATAGATAATAAATAATACAGAAACTTATAGGAAATCTCCGAATAGAAACAAGCATACACATAATAGCAGAGGCAGATATGTATAAGAGCAAATCTGTAGTGAATCAATGAGAGAGTAGCCGGCATGAATGGGTAGGAAATGGATAGTGCGGCACAAGACCTAGACAAGCCGGGTAAAGATCCATATAATGTGATTAATTGGACCAGGGGAATATGTGATGTTCGTTACATACCTTTCATGTGTTTAACTGAGTATAGGTCTGGTCTGACTACCCTACATGCTAGCCTGGAGTACTCACAGACTCACTGGTCTAAAGATAGTTGATTACGAAATCATAGTGAGTGTTCCATAATGGTTGTGTTAGAATTATGATCTATAAGTTTGCTTGTATGCTGTATACTGTATAGATGAATTGTGATCTATAAGTTTGCTTGTATGTTGTATACTGTATAGATTAATTGTGATCTATAAGTTTACGTGTATGCTGTATACTGTATAGATGAATTGTGATCTATAAGTTTACGTGTATGCTGTATACTGTATAGATGAATTGTGATCTATAAGTTTACGTGTATGCTGTATACTGTATAGATGAATTGTGATCTATAGGTTTACGTGTATGCTGTATACTGTATAGATTAATTGTGATCTATAAGTTTACGTGTATGCTGTATACTGTATAGATTCATTGTGATCTATAAGTTTACGTGTATGCTGTATACTGTATAGATTAATTGTGATCTATAAGTTTACGTGTATGCTGTATACTGTATAGATTAATTGTGATCTATAAGTTTACGTGTATGCTGTATACTGTATAGATTAATTGTGATCTATAAGTTTACGTGTATGCTGTATACTGTATAGATTAATTGTGATCTATAAGTTTGCTTGTATGCTGTATACTGTATGGATGAATTGTGATCTATAAGTTTGCTTGAATGCTGTATACTGTATAGATGAATTGTGATCTATAAGTTTGCTTGAATGCTGTATACTGTATAGATGAATTGTGATCTATAAGTTTGCTTGAATGCTGTATACTGTATAGATGAATTGTGATCTATAAGTTTGCTTGTATGCTGTATACTGTATAGATTAATTGTGATCTATAAGTTTGCTTGTATGCTGTATACTGTATAGATTAATTGTGATCTATAAGTTTGCTTGTATGCTGTATACTGTATAGATGAATTGTGATCTATAAGTTTGCTTGTATGCTGTATACTGTATAGATGAATTGTGATCTATAAGTTTGCTTGTATGCTGTATACTGTATAGATGAATTGTGATCTATAAGTTTGCTTGTATGCTGTATACTGTATAGATGAATTGTGATCTATAAGTTTGCTTGTATGCTGTATACTGTATAGATGAATTGTGATCTATAAGTTTGCTTGTATGCTGTATACTGTATAGATTAATTGTGATCTATAAGTTTGCTTGTATGCTGTATACTGTATAGATGAATTGTATATGCTGACTAATACAATCACAAGCAGAGTAATGAACAAACCGGCTGGCATACAGGCAGAAGATCGAACAGACAGACCGACAGACCGACAGACCGACAGACAGACAGACCGACCGACCGACCGACCGACCGACCGACCGACCGACCGACCGACCGACCGACCGACCGACAGACAGACAGACAGACAGACAGACCGACCGACCGACCGACAGACAGACAGACAGACAGACAGACCGACAGACCGACAGACCGACAGACCGACCGACAGACAGACAGACAGACAGACATTATTAGATCCCATAATTCATAGACAAATCAGAACTCGATGTGTGATATGGTCAGTATAACGCCAGCTGCCTTTACTGTTCCAGAACATTTCCTGGCATCCATTTTATGCTGAGTCGACCAGTGAGCCCATGTCAATCTTTATAGTGAGGGGTTTGAACACATGACCGCTGAACAGGTAGACAAGAGTGCTATAGTCTGTCCAGAAATGAATGCCGTCATTCACGATCAATTATTTTGAAAACTGTCTGTTACATCGTTATGAAATTTTTCCTGCCGTCTTATGTTTACCCCCACCCAAGGAATATGCCTTTGATAGGTCCAAAAGCAACTTAAATCATGGTAAGCGGCGACATTTCTTTGACGTTTTGGTGAAAAACTAGTGATTTCTCGCTAAAAAAAACAAACTTGTTTTACAGTAATGAATGCCCCTCCAATTCAGATGACGACACAAGGCGTATCCGGATTCGTATGGGAGTGGGTGCAATGTCTACTCTGCTGAGACGGAACATGATTACCTGTTTTGCACGACGAATGTAGCTGTGAATGTCTCTGTAGTGGGCTTCTTTCATAACGGTTAAGATGTTGGTCCTCTTTTCATTAAAGTTTATAGAATTATTCGTATGTTCTTGTGTTGTCCCCTCATTTGACAACGTGTTTCTTCTCACGTTTCTTGTTATGCCACAATATGTCAGTTCCCTCCTCAATATTACTCTTCGGTTGGTATTCAATGTGTCTAGAGCTTTTATTTTTCAATGCCAATTGTTTGCCACCTTTGAGGACTTACGGAATTGAAAATTCATCACTATGGAATACAAACTGTTGCTATTGACAAGTTGTATTGTTTGTACCGATGCTGTCATGTTAAGGGCCTGCACTTCTTCTTCTGAATAGTTGGAGTAAAAATATCCAAGTACGTGTGCATGTGGATTAATGTCTGCGATCTGCCCAGACCTTAATCTGTGTCGGACGATTCCAGTAGGTTGATGACTGCTCTCGGTTGCATAAAATTCAATCCATCCTTTCTCCAATAGTCATCCTCCTCTTTCAACACATGGTCCTCACATTTTTTCCACTAACTTTTATCAATATTTAATAGCGCGGACTGGGTTAGTATCTTGACGTCAGACAATTTGAATATAGTATTGTCAGCTGCCACCTGTCCTTTAATTTTAGCCCACACAAGTTCTATAGGGTTAAAATGAGAATGGTACGGTGGAAGTCTCAAGCACCCATGACGATGCTCTTCTATCAACTTGACGATTTGATATTTCTTGCATTTTGGCGTCTGTTTTACAAGGGACAACAATTCTAGCTAGAAATACGTTTCTGGAAATGGTATGTTTTCCATTCGGAGCCATATCTTTATTGCTCCCTTTGTGCTCGATGCTGTAGGTATTTTGTCTTCTTGGGCAACAACATTGATATCATGCATTGTCCATAATTGGACACGACGGTCTATCTAGGGATGGAAGCACTGTATTCTCGAGCCAATCTCTAAATACATTACCATTCATCTTATTATGATAATCTCTATTGTCTGTATGCTTTGATACGAACACGAGTCCAGCATTCTGTAGTAAGCCATTATGCGTATTACCACCATGGGCCATGACCAAAAGCTGTCCTATACTACTGGGCACATATCGCTTTATCTGTCCATCCACTGATTGCCATTCCTTATCACTTGTGTGGTGCGCATTGATCCACGTTTCATCCAAATACACTATGCCATAATTTTCGTTGCGCATTTCCCTTATTTCACGTAGGTATCTGCTTCTCATGGCTCCTAAATGCGGTTGCTCGCAAAGGATATTTCTACCTCCCTTGTACTTTCTAAAAGTGAAGCCTAATGTCCTTATAATTTTCCACAAAGTTGTTTTGGATAGCTCTATGTTATTGTTCTTTCTCAACCAAACCCTAAGTTTTCTTACAGTCACTGTTTCTTTGGCATCCAGCATTTTTATAATGCTGGATAATCCTGGATATAAAATCCAAATTTTTTTATAATTTTAGGAGTCTCCGCGGCGAAGTGGTCAAGCCGTTTGACTCGGGCTCCAAAGGTTGTGGGTTCGATTCCGGGCCGCGTCCTTCGGTTCACGAGTTAAATTTTTCGGAGACTCCTGTGGGTCGTCACTAGAGCTGTTGAGTTCGTGCTTTGTGCGACGCTTTCCGCGCTGCAGAAAGAGACCGAGCCATATGGGATAGAACCCGGTGCAATGAAGTCGACCCTGTCGACTTTTAAAAATCATTTTTGTGATAGCTCACCTTATGACATCCTTGTCAAAGCTGTCTACAATAACTTTCATACCTACCGTTTGGTTATTGCGTGGTGGTTTAATTCCAGATTCTTGCACCTATCGACGAAATGACCGTTTACTCAAACCCAATGCATGCACTGTTCTTTTTTCGGAATTTGTAATAGTATAAAACAGTTTCCTGCGATCAGCTTCTTGACAAAATATGTGTACAACTTCATAGCGATGCTTTGAAGTGTACAAAATTGTATATTCAATCACATTGAACAATATTCACACATTCAGATGTTAGCGATAAGTGGTAAGATTTTAAAAAATAAAATCCAGTTTCATGAAAGAACCCACATTGACGACACCTCTGAACACTCCCAGTTTAAACAGCGCGGGGTTCTTGCCATAACGTCAATCCCGTGAACCACGGAGAATATTCAACATTGAACGCTGATTTTCTGGCTGACGGTGTAATAATTTAACATTATGGACTTAATCTCTGACCCGTAAATTATTTACCGCATATAAACAAACATTGAAATCTGCTGTACAATCTCCAGAACAAAAATGTTTCTGTTGGGTGGACATGATGATAAGGTTATATGCTAAATCTCATCATTTTCCCTCAGTTGGTTACTGAGATATGGATTTTTATATGGAGGCAACCAAATGTAAATGCACAATAGCTCCCTACATTTGAATTGTTACCCAACAAAAGTATTCTTTGGTCTTGCGGTAATATTCATTATGATTATTATTATTATTACTATTATTATTATTATTATTATTATTATTATTGACGCTTACCTGGCGGCATTGTGGTCATGGGTTCGAATCCGCATCAAGTTGGATTTTTAAAATTGACTGATCTCTCATGTCGACCCAGCCTTGAATAGGTGCCAGGAAATGTCTTTGGGAAGTCAAGGCGGCCCGTGTGATACTGAAAACATCATCCATTTTTCTAATGCATCTATCGCGTTTAAATGGTTCCTTCACTTAATATTATTATTGTTGTCATTATTATTATTATTATTATTATTATTATTATTATTATTATTATTATTATGCACTGTGTAGATAATATGGTTTCCAGAAATGCTGGCACTTTAAATTAAAGCTACAGTATTTTGGCCCGCTTTCGATACAATTCCCGCCAATTGCTATAAAGCTGGCAAGGGGACGCAACTCTCAGGAAGTATGCAAGGGGACATAAACTGTGGAGATACTGGGACGTGATTTGCTCCCTGTTCCTTTGCAGTCTGAACATAATCAAAATGTGATTTCCTCTCCCAGAAATGTTCAAGCGAGAATTGATCACTCAGTCCTTCCTCCCTTTACTCAAAACGGCAACAATGACCTAAAAAAGAAAATAACTGCAAGCAGTGACCTTAAAAATGTTATTCGATAAAGAAGATGTATATGTGTGCAACTGCCTTGGTTGACTGATGAAGATTGTGAAGTAAGTACTGGGGATGGGTGGGGTGGAGTGTGTGTGTGTGTGTGGGGGGGGGGGGGGGGGGGGGGTAATTGATGTTTAATGTACTTGATGGCACCTTTCCTTTAAAGTTACTGGCCAGTCCTTGATTGTACTACTTTAAATCATTCCTAGTAAATAAATGCGATGACAATGAAGATAGTTCTTCGGTTTGTGGGTGGATGTGTGCGTGTGTTTGTGTGTGTGTGTGTGTGTGTGTGTGTGTGTGTGTGTTTAAAGTAATAAATTCGAGAGAATCGACTTCATTGCACTGGGTTTTACCCCCACCTGGCTCTGTCTCTCTCCGCAGAACGGCAAGCATCTTGCCGAGGGCATTGCTCGAAAAGCAAGAACTCCGTTGCTCCAGTGATGACCCTCCAGGGGTCTCCGGGGAAAATGTCATTCGTGGTCTGAATGAAGCGGTTCAGGGAACCAATCCATGATCTTCACAGTTCGACGCAGATGGCTTAACCACTTAGCAAAGGTAGATTCCCCTCCCCCCTTCCCCCAACCGTTTTTTCTGTGTATGAAACTGCATACTTATTATGTATTCAATCGTGTTATTTATATTCAGGGTGTGTCTTTAATTACTGTGCAGTGTTTGAAAATATTGCCGGTCCAAGTTTTCTATCTACCTATTATGTTGCATGTACATTACTGAGGGTGAATACAAAACGTGGACCGGCAATATTTTCAAACACTGCACAGTCATTAAAAAATACACCCTATACTTATATACACAAGAAATGCAGATATTTCACACAAACACAGACTTGCTTCAATATCTACTGTAGTGCAACCTTCACCGTCGGCTACAGTGATTAGAGAATGCAGCCTCTCAATCGCGACATACCCAGTTCGAAGTCAGGCGCAGGCGGTTTGTGACTGATTTAACAAGTATGGCGGCGGCCGTTCAGAAACCAATGCCAGACTATTGAACTTAAATGTGCACAGAAAATCACAGACAACTAATACATGATGGGGTTGACTGTGTTGTCCTGTAAAGGACAAGCAAGTAACTTAACTTAACTAACTTACTCTCTTATCTGCGCTCAATTATGACTCAAATTAATTCGTAACTCAATGAACAAAGCGATCAAAGGAACGGCTGGTCGAGTGGCTAGAATGCCAGGATCTCCTTGGAGGAGGGGGTGGATCGCTTTGCTTATCTACCAATATTAACGAAGACATCTTACTATTAAAAATATATACGTCACATTGATATAACAGCGTTCAGATCCGTGATATGCAACCTAAAGATTAAATGTCATGGCATGGCAGACCAGACCCTAAGCTTTGCCTTGCTGATCCGGCAGCTTCTGCAGCTTGTCTTGTTTCAGACGTATTGGTGTAACCTTTCCTCTCGAGTTAACTAGGCAGGCCGAGAGAGGGATTATGCAGCATGGGCAATACATGGTCTCTAAATTTCAACCCAGGCTGTGTGCTATGGTGAGGCATAACATTCGCTACTCCAAGGGTTGTTGTTAAGATGCCTTGTTAGAAGCACAATGTAACAAGCTACCGTCTGTCAAGATGGCTATGTGCCAGTGAGTAAGTGATAATGTGTCAACTAATTAACTAGTCAACTAACTAACTCTCTCCAGAAACGTTCCAGTCCTCTACTTTATATAATACAATGATTATCTCAGCAATGTACACGAGTACTAGAATCGTACATGTTATAAATATCTTTTTTACGCACAGCTTTTCTAATGTTTATTTTAGTCTGTGCAGGGACTTATAAAACTACTATGGAGAAAGAAATATATGTTAATGAGGAAAGATTGGAGGTGGTGGAAAATTTCGAATATCTTGGGTCATTGATTACCAACAATGGTGATACAATGAAAGAAATTAAACGACGACTATCAATTGCTCTTCAAAGACTAAAACAAATGAATAATTATGGAATGGGACAGACAGAACTAGAAAAATTTGATTTTTAAGAGCATGCATCTTTCCCATTGCAACATACTCCTTTGAGACCTGGACACTTACTAAACAAGCTGAACAGCGCATAAATGCCTTTGAATATAAATGTCATAGACGGGTTCTAAGATTATCTTGGGTAAAGAAAAGAACAAATGCATCCATAATTCGAGAGCTGAATACTGAAGAGGGTTGGCTATTAAAGACGATAAAACAAAGAAAATTGATATATTTTGGTCACTTGAATGGTCATGAACGTTTGGAGAGAACAATAATGGAGGGGTATATGCCTCGGAGGAGAGGAAGAGGATGGCCAACGAGAAGATGGGTGCAGAATGTGGCGGATGATCTCCAGATGGGTGTATTGGACGCCGGACATCTTGCTTGTGATCGAGAAGTTTCCGGAAGCGAGGTTCTGCAAAGGACTTGCTACTGAATGAATGAATGAATGAATGAATGAATGAATGAATGAATGAATGAATGAATGAATGAATGAGGGACTTGAGGCGCAAGCGCTTCTTGATTTCCAGCAAGCCGGTGGCTTTGTAACGTGCGCAACGTGCACACGGGACTTTGAAGTTTGTTTTATTATCTTACCTTGTCTGAGAAGGTTTGACGTGGTTATAGGTTGAAAGGGTTTACGGCGAGAGCAGATCGATTTCATTACAGCGGGTTTTATTCCATATGGTTTGAACTCTTTCCGCAAGGCGGTCTGCTGAAAGTGTCGTACAAAGAACGAACTCCGTAGCTCCAGCAACGACTCCTGGGAGTCTTCGAGAAAACTATACTCGTAAAGCTAATGACGAAGCCACAACCTTAGGAACGCGAGGCATGCGGCTTAACCACTTCGCCATGAAGACCTCACAGTGTCATGGGCATGTCATCTCACCAGTCACTTCTCAGTTTATAGTGGTGCTCTAAATAAGTCTTGGCGCGAACTCTGGAACTGACTAACATATCATTTTTTTCTTATTTTAATGTTTCAGAAAATATATACATATCGAAAACCAAAACTGAAAAAGCCATACGGCTTTGTATTATATTTACGAATATAGAAGAAGAACTGCGATAGCGCGGTGGCTAGTAAGCTGGCCTTCAAGCCTGGAGGTTATGTGTTAGAATCCTCTTAAAGGCATTTTTTTTTAAATAGATCTGGGCTCCCAAGTCGACCCAGCCTAAAATATGCACCAGGAAATCCCATGGGAAGCAAAGACTCTCGGCAGGATAATGTCCGTTTAACCTATCGAGTGCCCATGGGGGTATAGAAATGTAGGGCTACCACCATTTACCGAATTCTCTTTATGGTGTGAAAAGAAGTCCCTAACTCGTGTATTTATGTCAAATCACAAGGTACGTAAATCAACTACAACTAATTAGATGATGACAGCAACAAATTTCTTTTCAGCTGCCGACAATCTTTCGGACATGTTATATTATTATATTAGCCCACTTCTCGGTTTTGTTGGCTTGTCATCGTCTAGCAAGTCATTTGCAGAACGCTGGTCTCTATACGGACTGCCAGAAAGTCTGTCGATCTCTTGCCATCTCTCCTGCCACATACCTAAGAAACCTGTATTGTCCTGTGTCCATCTTCATGCTGGTCGACCCTGGCTCTTCTTCCAGAAACCATAATTCTATCACTGTTGTTTCTAAGCCAGTGTGCTACTTTATATGGCCAAAGTATGTATTGGCTCATAATGATATGATTAATAGTTGTAAACATTTCTTGGCACCAACTCTCAACATCGACCATTGTTGTGGGCTCAGCTGGAACATGGCCTGACAATAGATATCATCTTGTTTTATGGGCGTCTAGCTAGCCGGGCGTCGAAGTGCATAGGTTACGTCAGTGAAGCTCTGTTGTCTCGTGGTAGTGGCAGATTCAACTTCGAATGTGCAAATGTCTTTTACGTTTTCAGATGTCTAGCGATTCCTTTGATTGTTATCTCTCCTTATTGCCTTATATTTCAAAAAGCAATGACAAACAAGTGAAAGTAAAAATGCATATAAAATCAACCCGGGGTTAATCGCAAGGGAGACACAACTGTGTGACATTGTCTTATATGAGTGTCCACCATTACCAGAGTGTTTAATTCTCATGTCACTTCAACGGACTGGTGCTTCCATACCCCCGGAGTTTTGTCCCACACCCCATCCATCTCTCAAAGGGTGCGGATATTACTGGTTAAGAACCTCTGCACCAATCGATCCTTCTCTCTCCGCTAATTTCCAAGTACATACAGATAACAAGAGTGTGGCAATGCCTGGGCTAATTCACGGAATATATCGGTTGGGAGAACCACGTCAAGCACGTTCCCAAAAGGGCAACACTTAAAATATGTTATGGGGGACGGTGTGGGCAGTACTAGAGCTGTAATAGAATTGTTGCCCTGGGACATGAAGAGAACATTGTTTCCTGAAAGTTCTTTCTGAATCAAGTCTGTCAATTAAAACGTTTATTGCACATAATGGGAATTTTTTATTTTTATGTTCCGTAAAGAAGACTTATAGCCCATTCTGTTGGTTTCCCACTGACATCATGTAATCTTCTTCTTCTTCTTCTTCTTCTTCTTCTTCTTCTTCTTCTTCTTCTTCTTCTTCTTCTTCTTCTTCACCGCCTCGTCCTCTTTTTATTTCTACTTTTTCTTCTTCTTCTTCTTCTTCTTCTTCTTCTTCTTCTTCTTCTTCTTCTTCTTCTTCTTCTTCTTCTTCTTCTTCTTCTTCTTCTTCTTCTTCATTGCCGTTTCTTTGTCGTCGTCGTAATTCGCTGTTGATGTCGTGGTCGTAATTCGCTCTTGTACACATTCAGTATATATTCACACATTCAGCCTGAATATATTAGAGTCAACTTGAGATGTTTACATTTACATAGTACATGCTCAAATGGAGCTGTTGTAGGCCGAAATAATGTTCTCTGTCCTTCATATGTTGGTCACTCTTCCAGCCAATGTTTGGCCATCATTTTACTAATCCCACTAATACATTCATGCATGTCTCCTATCTTTAGTTTACTGAACAAGTCATATTTCAGTCTGTTTTGTCCTATGTTGAATCTTGCTTGCTTGCTTGCTTGCGTTCGTTGGCTTGAGCTCCAGCGCAAAGTCCTGTATGTCGGATGAAGGCATCCTGTCGTCCAACATCAGTGTGATGTCATACAGGACCTGAGTTTTGCGTGAGTATCCGTTGTCCCATGTCTGGCTTATTGGTGTGCAGACTGGTGGTTCCTCGCCATACAGGCAGACACTCTCCGACTTCGGAGGAATCGGCGATCCTATTGACTTCAGCCAGGACCCCGAAGGGACCTGTTGCCCAGGACGCTCGACGAGGACGCGTCAATAGGTCTTGGCCAGTATATAACCCGGCCCTGGTGCCTTGGAAACACCTCTGCGTCCCTATGTTGAATCTGAAGATTGCTAATTGTTCAGTTCGGTGGATTTGGTAATATGCAATTATTTTTTGTTCCTGGTAACCTGGATTCTCTGATTCCCACTTGTTGAATTGCTTTTTTATTGGCATCTTGGTGTCGTCATAGGTTATATCAATATCAGCTGTTCTCAACATAGTGGCTGGTCCATCTGTACATTTTCTCACATACCTGTATTTTTTTACAATATTACTTTCAATCCCTCCTTCCATTATCCTTTATCGCGTTTTTTTTAAAATCTATGCTGACTGCTAATGCTTACTTTTTGTTTTCTTTTGAAAGGTATCCTCTACTTTTTTAACTTCGCAATTTCGAAAAAATCATGATGTGTTATAGATTACTTAGCTGTTATGTTGTTGATGGTGGTGAATGTACACATCGGAGTTGTTTTAGTATGCATAGTAATTATTGAATGAATCACACTCAAAACGAACTGTATAACTGGTCAGCTTTACGAGAACACGATCACAAGTGACAAAATTGACTTTGAGGCTAAAGCCTTCGTCAGCACCCAAACAACAAACACACACTATTACTACTAAATGAAAAGCTTTACATGAATATATATATATATATAGTCTACATTGTGCTAGACGTATTGGTTACCAATTCCTCTAGAAAACACAAGACTAGACCGAGAGAGGGAACATGTCGTTTACCTTATATATATAAGGGGCGTTCAGAAAGGGCGTTCGCCGCAACGTTTTTTTCCGGTTTTTTTCTCAGGGGCTGTTTAATCAAGAAACATGACATTTATACACAATATACATGGATATGTCCTGTAAACATCGGTATCATTCAACATAATCCCCATCAAATTGTACGGCTTTATGCCACGGAGAAACAAGTGCATGTATTCATTGCCTGTACCAGATTTTGTCTTGATCATGTAGCCATTTCTTCGCTGCATGAATGACTAGTTCATTATCTTCAAACATTGTCCCACGGAGTGCATCTTGAAGTGGACCAATAGATTAAAATCAGAGGGTGCCAAATCGGGACTCTAGGGTGGATGGGGTAATACAGTCCAACCCAATTTGGTGATTGCTTCCTGTATTGCCAGACTTGTGTGAGAGCGCGCATTGTTGTGAATGAGAAACAGGTCTGTTGGATTCTTTGTGCGACCGAACTCTGTGAGAACATTGATTAAATATTTTCACTGTCATAATGTAAGCTTGCGAATTGATTGTCTCTCCTCTTGGCATAACATCTATAAGAATCACACCTTCAATGGCCCAAAACACAGTGATCATGGCCTTTCCAGTTGAAGGAGTTGTCTTGAAATTCTTTCTTCGTGGTGATTGCGTAAGATGCCACTCCATTGACTGTCTTTTTGTTTCAAGTTCAAAATTATGTGCCCAGGTTTCATCATCTGTAATAACCTTGACCAAAATGTTCTCTCCATCAGCATTGAAACGCTCCATCAGTTCAGAAGAAATTGCTTTCCTTTACAATCGGCAGTCATTTGTGAGACTTCTAGGAACCCATCTTGCGCAAACCTGAGAAAATCCGAGAGTTTTGGTAACTGCAATCGCACTAACTGACAGCTGTAAGGCCAATTGTTGTGTAGTGATTCGCCTATCAGTAAGAATAATGCCATCAGCACAATTCAACATTTCTACGTTGGTGACTGTGGCCAGTTTCTCTTCGATATTCAGATTCTGTAGTATGTCATTTCTTCTTCTTGAATTTCTTGTTCTTGACCCATGGTATACTACAAATGGTTGAGGCCTTGTGGGAGCACGTGCACACCTCGGAGGAGCAAATGGATCACCATGGTCTGGTAAGAATGAGGCAGCGAGGAGTGACGAGGGGAAATGGCCGACGCTCGACGCTCAGAGGAAAGGCGAAACGGACATATAATCAAATTGCTACTGGCACTATTGGTATTGGAACTCTTCGCTGGCTGCTGCTGATGGGGACAGAGCGCTTATGGGAATTCCCCGAATGCTGTGATGTCGGTTCTTAAATCAATCAATCAATCAATCATTCTACAAATTTGTAAGATATTTAGGTGGACTGATTTTTTTTTTTTTTTTTTTTTTTTTTTTTTTTTAATTGCGGAATGGTGCTTGACTCACACCCTTGTGTTGCCACAGGAAAGATGCATATTTTCATAAATGTTACTGTAATGTTTTTGCTGGTGTTGTGACATATACACGTAGTATTGTTTAATCTATGTGTTTAATCTATGCACTGCTCATACCACAATAAATCTGACCTCTTTAAAATAACTCTCATTATTGCTGATTATGGAACTACGATATTCGAAGTCACTTTTTCATTTTTATCATTGTTTATTGTGATCTTAGTTAACATTTAGATTTGTATGTTGAAATAATTTTGTTTTATTTCATTTTGTATTTACATTCAGTAAACTATGTTGATCTCCAGTGTGTCTCTTGGTAGATAGGATGAATCCTTCTAATACTCTTTGATAGGATGAATCCTTATATGTTCTTTGGCTTTTGATTTGTGTATTTCTTTATATCTTTTTTCTAGTGTTTTTCTCATAATTTTATCAGTTATCATGATAATTCTATTTAGCCATTTTATACAATTTTAAGTGTATATCTTATGCCTGTGTCCATATAATGACATGCGTTTCTTTGGTTTTTACACTTTCTTCTTTAACCCACGGCATCAGCAGAACTGATCCACAACTTTAAAGACCCAAACATGTGAAGGCGCATGATCGACTACGCCATCTGACAGGGCACGTGAAAGTGATCATGCTTATAATTATAGATTTAGTTTATTTCTGCTCATTACTCTCATTAGTTTAATTCCTTATCTATATTTTATCAAACACATGGATGCAGTCACAGAATCGTCCCCTTGTCATGTGTTGACCGATAGCAACATTTTTTATCACTTCCGTATCAGGATGTAATCAGTTTAGTTATGTATCAGTTATGCCCAGAACTTGTGCATGCCCACATGCGTCTAGGGTGCAGCTTACAACAGGTGTTTCCAATAATCATCTTCTTCATTTCTGTCTGTCTTATTGGCTCTTCTCCTTCATCATTTCATTCTGGGAGTCCTGAATCTCTGGTCGTATATCTACATTTATTGTGTCCCTCTTATTTGCGTTGTCCTTACATAATTACATTTTTAATAATACAATATATACCGGTCTACGTGGCCAAAGGCTTGCGAACGCGGTTCGTGAGCCGCTTACAAGGCGTTCGAAACTCAGCTTCGACCGATTTGTGCAGCAGACCGTGTCGCGTTGTGTTATAACGTGTTGGTATAGGAGATGGTCGTTCAAAAAGCAATGGCAAACTACTGAACGTAAAACTTGCCTAGTACATCAACAGAAGCTGAAAAATGCTGGTGTTGACTGCAACTTCCTTTAAGGGATATCCATTCATTCACTCAGTAGCATGCTCTTTGCAGAACCTCGCTCCCATAACAACCTTCCGGAAAAAATCTCGATCATAAGCAAGATGTCCCGCATCCGATACACCCATCTGAAGATCATCCGCCACATCCTGCACCCATCTTCTCTTTGGCCGTCCTCTTCCTCTCTTCCCAGGCATATACCCCTCCATTATTGTTCTCTCCAAACTTTCGTGACGTTTCAAGTGACCAAAATATTTAAATTTTATTTCTTTTATCATCTTTAATAGCCAACCTTCTTCAATATTCAGCTCTTGAAGTATGGATGCATTTGTTCTTTTCTTTACAAAAGATAGTCTTAGAACTCGTCTATAACATTTATATTCAAAGGCATTTATGCGCTGTTCAGCTTGTTTAGTAAGTGACCAGGTCTTACAGGCGTTTGTTGCAATGGGAAAGATGCACGCTCTTCAACATCTAATTTTTCTAGTTCTGTCTGTCCCACTCCATAATTTATTCAGTTGTTTTAGTCTTTGAAGAGCAATTAATAATCGTCGTTTAATTTCTTTCATTGTGTCACCGTTGTTGGTATTCAATGACCCAAGATATTCAAAATGTTCCACCACCTCCAGTGTTTCCTCATTAACATGTATTTCTTTCTCCACAGTAGTTTTATCTGTATGCATTATCTTTGTTTTTGCTATGTTAAGATATAAGTTGTGATTTTCACTATTCAATTGTGGTGAGGCTATTAGCTTTTCTATACCATTCTGTGATGTGGATAGCAATACTGTATCATCAGCAAACCGAATCTCTGGTATGTCATGACCACGATATTTAGGGAATCATATAGCTCCCTGTTTATATCAACTATTACATTTATCATTATATTTTAGGCGTACAGATTAAACAAATAGGGGGACAGCACACATCCCTGACGGACTCCTTGCTTGATGTCAAGCCAATCTGATGTCTCGCCATCTATTCTAACCGCTGCTTGTTGGTCTAGATAGTCCATTCTTATGCGCTGTATTACATGTGATAGACAGCCCATATTCCTCATGATTTCTCAAAGTTTCTGATGTTGTACACAGTCAAATGCCTTTGAATAATCCACAAAACATGAGAATAGGTTTACATTAAATTCTCTGCACTTCTCAATTATTAAACGGATGTTGAGAATGTGAAGACTTATTCCTCTTCATTATCTAAATCCAGTTTGAACCACGTTAATTTCTTCTTCCATTTTCTTACGAAGTCTTCCTGTTATGATTTTTAGTAGAATTTTACTTGCATGACTGATCAGGGCAACAGTTCTATAGTTCGTGCATAATTTCAGGTTTGCCCTTTTTTGGTATTCGAATGAAGATAGTTCTCTTCCAGTCTTTTGGCCATAGACCATATTTCCTTATCTTTTTACAGTATGCGTGATAGATGTGTATGCTTTCTTCTCCTCCTGCTTTAATTAGTTCAGCTGGTATATCATCACATCCAGGTGATTTACCATTCTTCAGGTTCTTTATTGCCCATACAATTTCATCTAATGGGGGTTCAGGTTCTGTCTCTGCTGTCATTGGCTCATGTATCTCATGCATATCCTCACTGTCACTCTTATCATACATTCAACTGCAGTACTCCTGCCATGTTTCTAGAATTTGTCTAGATTCTGTTAAGGTATTTCCCATCTTGTCACTGATAACATTCAATTGAAGTTGAACATTTCTTGTCAATAACTTCATTTCTTTGAACATTTCATAATCTCTTCCAGTCTTATGATATTGCTCTTTTCTGGTACAGCAAGCTTTTATATATTGATTTTTGTCCTTTCTTGTGTTCTTTCTTAGTCCTCGAATTAAAGATGTATACGCCATCCTGCTGTTTTCGGATTCACCTCCTTTCCTTTTTAGTTCCCTTCGTTGTTTTATTAATTCTAACGTGTCTGACGTAATCCATGGCTTAAGTTGCTTTTTCTTGGTCGGAATTAAATATTTGGCTGCAGTTATCAAGATATCTCTAGCTTGTACTACCAGTTCATCAGATGTCATTTCTTCTTGTACAGACATCAAGTACCCAGAACGATTCCTAACTTCTACGTTGTATGCATCTGGTATTTTTGAGAGATCAAAACGAAGTGGCCTTGGTCTCCGGGTAAGCTTTTTTGAGTTTTATTTTCAGATTTGCTTCTAATAACTGATGATCTGTATCACAGTCTGCACTTCGTAGGTTTTTTGTCGATTTTATGCTTAATCTCCATCTTGTTTGTATTAAAATATAATCTATCTGATTTTTGGTAATGCTGTCCGGGGACTTCCATGTGAAGCGTCTTCTTGGGTGTTTAAAAAGTGTGTTGTAAGGGATATACACATTTAAAAAAAAAACAATATAAAGTTCCATTAGACATACTTTATACAGAGTTTATAATAGGACATAATTTAATATAGTTCAAAGACGCTGGCTGCATTTTATGCTTTTACTTTTTAGTTCATTATTTCATACTGATACGAGGACAAGTCAATCAGTAAGTCACACATTCTGTTGGATGACAGGTAAATGTAGTTGGTGTTTTCTACATGTGTCATTAGGTGACAGCAACATCGAACTTTATATTCCCGTTCGTCAGGTGGCGCTAGGTGTCTCATGCGCATGCGCAGCGCATAAACAAAATTTACTTTCATTACCAGCGGTGTCCTTGATTTCTTTTACATTTCCCCAGGCATATCGGCCGTCGTCTTACAGTTCACTACATTGACAACATCTAAGTTTGAACCTCACAAATGCCTAATTTCAGTAGACTGATATTCTCGCAAGAAATCACCATTTGTAGTTTGATCAGCGTGCACAACCAAAGCGCAACGTGCTGTTGCTCTTTTTTTTTTGGGGGGGGGGGAGGGGGGGTAAAAGGACTGCCTGCTAGAGACATTCATAAGAAATTCTTCCTGTTTATGCTGACAAACGTTTGTCTCGTAAGGCGGTGCATTGCTGGGTAGAAAAATTTTCTTAAGGACGCTCTAAACTTATTGATGAAATCCGATCTGGTCGTCCTGTTGAGATTGCAACAGAATTATCCGTGCAGCGGGTGGAGGAGATGATTAGAGGTGACAGAAGAGTAACGATAGACTCAGTAGCATCTGCAATAGGGTGCTCATGTGGTTCAGCATACAGCATAATGTATGATCGATTGAAATTTAAGAAAGTGTGCTCAATGTGGGCACCCAGACAATTGAAGGAGGAACACAAAATGAACCGATCTGACCTGTACTTGCATCATCTCTGACGATACGAAGATGAAGGAGAGGACATGCTGAACAGGATTGTTATTGGGGACGAATTATGGGTGCATCACTGCCAGCCCGAATCAAAGCGTGCTTCAATGCAATGGAAACATCCTTCTTCGCCTTGTGTCCAAAAATGCATGGTTACGCCATCAGAAGGGAAAGTTATGCTGACAGGTTCTGGGATTGTCAAGGAGTGATTTTTTAAAATTTAATTTCAAGGTGACAATGTGAATTTTGAATCGTACTGTGAAGTTCTATCGATGCTTCATGATGCAATACGAAGAAACGTCCAGGACTGCTGACTAGAGGCGTGTTGCTTCTTCATGACAATGCCAGACCACATACTGTTCGATTAACTCAGGAGAAAATTAACCAACCAAGGTGGGAAGTTCTGGAACATCCACCTTACAACCCCGACTAAGCCCCTAGCGATTTCCACCTTTTTGGTCCTCTGAAAACCCACCTTGGCGGGAGACATTTCGCGAATAACGTCAAAGTTGAATGTGAAGTGAAAACGTGGTTTAGAAAACAGAGCACGCAGTTCTATGCAGCCGGTTTGGGAGGACTTATAAAACGATGGGATAAGTGCATCAATGTTGGTGGAAATTATGTTGAGAAATAAACGGACAATGTATGTATAAAAATAACCTGGTTTCAAGTTATTATCATATTTAGTTATTTTTCTACAGCCATTTGTGACTTACTTATTGACTTCCCCGCGTACAATAAAGCTATGTATATCCTGTCTATATGTATATACTCTATAAAAGACATTGATTCCTATTTACCTCTGCACACAACTTAAAAAGGTTATAAATATACAATGTAACCATTCATTTGATGTTATGTAATTCGTGATAAGCAAGGCGATATTGCTTAGACAACTGATAAAATAAAGCAAAGAAATCATAAGGAACGAAATTTCAATCAAGACTTCAAACAGTGGGACTTACGGTAGTGCATCTTCTTCTTCTTCTTCTTCTTCTTCTTCTTCTTCTTCTTCTTCTTCTTCTTCTTCTTCTTCTTCTTCTTCTTCTTCTTTCTTTCTTTCTTTCTTTCTTTCTTTCTTTCTTTCTGTTATACTAGAATGGAGCTTAGGTTTTCAACCAACTCACTATCCCGTTTTGTCTCATTATACATTATTCTGGATGTCTGTGTTCTTTCTTTCTTTCTTTCTTTCTTTCTTTCTTTCTTTCTTTCTTTCTTTCTTTCTTTCTTCGGCCCTTTACCCCCCCCCCCCCCCCCCCCCCAAATTGGAGTATGGGCTATCAATGACAAACCATCCTATCTCATCCAGCTCCTTCCTAGTAAGCGAGCAAAGAACCCTTTCACACGCCTTAAAGCACATTTGGCATATAGTTCTTGCCCCACATGTTTGTAGACCAATCCTTACATGGTGGGCAATGGAGTCAGCGTCACGTGGCAAGTTTACTTCCAAATACATTTCCATTTTAAGCTGCGTCAATTTGGAAGTCCAGGACACTTTAATAATTCGAATCCTCAGCTCCTTTCATCTCCTCGATATAGTCAACTATTAACAAGTTTACTTAGTGGATATCCGATCCCACTGTAGCGCCTTTCCCTTACGTCTTGATTCACCGGCATTTGATAAGTTCTCACCATTAGACCCTAGTTGATGATCCTGTCATGCCATTGCGTTTCTGCTGTACGGTCATTCAGACTTTAGTATTTGTTGTCATCCCAGCCGAAGACATGTTTCTGTTAGATTCATTATTAGTGCACGAGGCAGATGAATCGTTCCGGCTGGTTATGATGATAGCTAAATCCTGCAGAGGACGTGCTATATGACAAAGATAACGGCGATGATGATGATATCTTCTTCTTCTTCTTCTTCTTCTTCTTCTTCTTCTTCTTCTTCTTCTTCTGCGTTCATCCGGAGAGTTTTCTCGGACGTGATTGCGTTGTACCTGCTTACAGCAGAGCTGCGTTTTTGCGCTGTTAGGCCGACACATCCGATTTCTGCGGATGATGATGTCCATGATGACGATATTGGTGATGATTATGATTAATTTATACTGCCTTTTACTAAAAGACTTATTGTTAGTGACTTACTATCTTTATAGCCTGCTCTGTGGTGAAGGGGGTATGGCGCAATTCGTTATCCCCCATACCGCGGTCAAAACACAGCTGCGGTTTCCATACAAAGGTATGAGCGTTGGTCGTTCAGAAAGCAATGAATAAAAAACTACTGAACGTAAACTTACCAAGAAATCACAAACAGCAAAAAAAAAAATGCTGAGGTTGACTTTGGGGTCCTGTAAAGGATATGCAACTAACTAAACTAACTATCTGTATGTCTGTTATGGCACTGCCATGCTGAATTCCTTGTTTGATAATTAAACTTGTCTTTACAAAGAAACTGGGTATTTCTTCTTATTTGATAGGAAGCACACTGGGAATTTGAAAGCTTGCTTTTCATGTGTTTAATTTATAACACATTACAGCATTTAAGAAAAACTATATTTCTTTTGATGTCAGACTTCATAATCTCAATTCATATGTTTAGATTTTTCTCTTCTGTGTGTGTGTGTGTGTGTGTGTGTGTGTGTGTGTGTGTGTGTGTGTGTGTGTGTGTGTGTGTGTGTGTGTGTGGGTGGGTGGGTGTGTGTGTGTGTGTGTGTTGTTGTTTTTTTTTCAATTCTCCATCCATGCGCCGAGGTAGGAAACCACAGACCAGAGCAAATCCAATAGCACGAGTTGGTAACTGCGTCCTGTCACAGAATCTCTACAGGGCACTCTTCTACCAGCGTGTCTTTTAACGATTCTTCGCCACCAGACGTGTCAGGTTACAGCAGACGTGTGAATCAAACAACAGTAGTGGAACCGCTGGTCAGTCTGATTCATCAAGGAATCCCCATTTGGTAATCAGAGAGTACTTTACGCACAACATTTGTGCACGCTGATCAAACTACAAATGGTGATTTCTTGCGAGAATATCAGTCTACTGAAATTAGGCATTTGTGAGGTTCAAACTTAGATGTTGTCAATGTAGTGAACTGTAAGACGACGGCCGATATGCCTGGGGAAATGTAAAAGAAATCAAGGACACCGCTGGTAATGAAAGTAAATTTTATAATCGTGGTCTTCTGTGTCCAGCTTATGTTGATACATTCGATAAAACATAGTAAACGTATAATAATCAATTATAATAATAATAATAATATAAATCAGTCTGTCAGATCCACTTATTCGGTCCGAAGACTGGCAAATGTTTTCGTAAAGAGTCACTACATCTTTGTTAATAGATTTCTAGCTGTCCGTTAACCTATTGGAGGGAAATTAATGTAGTGGCTTCTCCTTGTTTCCGACTCCAAAAGTAAAAGTAAAGCCATAAATAAATGATTTATTGTAGCTTTTCTAATATTTCTCCTTCTTCTGACCTGTATGCCCTGTTGGATCATAGACACTCAACCGCCTAATGCCAATCCGTCCTATATGTTGTTATATTGCCTGCAGCTCTCTCCATGTCCTCGCCGTATCATTAATCTCTATCTCTAATGTCGCCTCTTTGAATCTTATATCTCCCTCTATTTCATTTGTCCAGTGGCTTCCACGGAAAGAACTTTCAAATTAGATTATTATCAGCTTTTAGCACCGCGTGTCCTTTCAGCGCCAGCGGCTCTTTTTAGTACTTGGGGGTACTTTTTCCAGAGCTGCAAAACCCTGCTGCATACACTTTACTAACTGCCAAGGGTTATATGATATATAACGTGTGCAGTGTGCATACGGACCTCCTGGCTTGTCGACTTTATCTAGAAAGTCTGGACTTATACTACCGCGGAATCAAGAGTATAATTTTTCGAGTTCCGAACTGTGTCCACATCCTCAACAATTGAATCTACACGTGGAAATTTTCCAGCTAGAAACAAATGCCATGACTCTAAACCACGCCCCTTCACCCCGGTCTTACCCACTTTATGATTAGGCTCGTGGGTGCAATTTATCCTTCAACTGGATGGCAGGGATATATTCATTTCTGAATTTCTAATTGCTTTAGTCTAATAAAACAAAGGCAGTAAAATTGTTTAGGAGAAATCGCCAAGGGAAAACACGTAACGAATAAAAAAAAACGGATGTATAGTGATTGACTCTGATAGAATGGACATATGTCTCCCCTCTCAATTAAACGGTTGTTTACGACGTTATTTTTTATAGTAATCGGCACATTCACCGTGCCTTTTATCTATTATTGTCGTCATCTTCTGAAGGTAACACCGAGATAGATTAAAGAGTGTATGATAAATGCCAAAAACAACAACGAGATATATGATTTAGAACATGTCAAAAATACAATTAAAGAAAAAATGTCTTTTTGATTTATTAATTCTCAGCAACTATCTTTCTTTCTTTTGCCCTCTATCCCTATTGGGCTACAACCAACTACGCCAGGCTGTTCAATACCTTTCACTATACCCTCTATCTCTCATCCCACCTATCAATCTTCCACATATAGTCTATCTCTGTCTTTAATTCTCTTCTACATGTGTCAATCAGTTTCCCACTAGTTCGTTCGTCACGGTGATTCTCTACAAGGGAGTGTCTTAAGCAACTATAGTCGGCTAGCAATTTATAGGATGTTTACACAACAGCTATAGGCAGACATGAAAGCGTCCTGTCTCAAAACACTGCTATAGCTTTTAATTACAACTCTTGTTAAATGATACTGGTGGAAGGTAAACGCATGAGAAGAATACAGAAATTGAGTACCACATAAAATGTTATTTAATGGGTGATGTTAGACTGCTATATCATGGAGAGGAAGGAGGCTATTAGAACGTCACATCTAATACAAGAAAGAGGCTTGTAGACTACTATCAACACTGGAAGGTTAACCCGGTCAACAAACACCCCCAGAGGTCGGATGTGTCGGCCTAACGACGCAAAACAGGCACAACGCTTTGACGTCCGAAAACACTATTCCGGTGAACGCAGCAGAAGGAGACTACTATCATAGACAAGAAGGAGACTGTTAGACTACTATCATTGATAAGAAAGTGACTATTAGACTACTATCCTTGACAAGAAGGAGACTGTTAGACTACTATCATTGAGAAGAAAGTGACTATTAGACTACTATCATTGACAAGAATGAGACTGTTATACTACTATCATTGACATGAAGGAGACTGTTAGACTACTATCGTGGTCAAGAGGGAGACTGTTAGACTACTATCATTGGCAAGAAAGTGACTATTAGACTACTATCATTGACAAGAATGAGACTGTTATACTACTACCATTGACATGAAGGAGACTGTTAGACTATTATCGTGGTCAAGAGGGAGACTGTTAGACTACTATCATTGACAAGAAAGAGACTGTTATACTACTACCATTGACATGAAGGAGACTGTTAGACTACTACCTTTGACATGAAGGAGACTGTAGACTACTATCGTGGTCAAGAGGGAGACTGTTAGACTACTATCATTGACAAGAAAGAGACTGTTAGACTACTATCATTGACAAGAAAGTGACTATTAGACTACTATCATTGACAAGAATGAGACTGTTATACTACTACCATTGACATGAAGGAGACTGTTAGACTGCTAGTCGTGGACAAGACGAAAACTGTTGGACTACTATCGTGGACAAGAAGAAAACTGTTAGACTACTATCGTGGACAAGAAGAAAACTGTTAGACTACTATCGTGGACAAGAAGAAAACTGTTAGACTACTATCATTGACACTAAGGAGACTGTTAGACTACTATCATGGACAAGAAGGAGACTGTTAGACTACTATCATGGACAAGAAGGAGAATGTTAGACTACTATCATTGACAAGAAAGAGACTGTTAGACTACTATCATGGACAAGAAGGAGACTGTTAGACTACTATCATTGACAAGAAGGAGACTGTTAGACTACTATCATTGACAAGAAGGAGACTATTAGACTACTATCATTGACAAGAAAGAGACTGTTAGACTACTATCATGGACAAGAAGGAGACTGTTAGACTACTATCATTGACAAGAAGGAGACTGTTAGACTACTATCATGGACAAGAAGGAGACTGTTAGACTACTATCATTGACAAGAAAGAGACTGTTAGACTGCAATCATGGACAAGAAGGAGACTGTTAGACTACTATCATGGACAAGAAGGAAACTGTTAGACTAATATCATGGACAAGAAGGAGATTGTTAGACTACTATCATTGACAAGAAAGAGACTGTTAGACTACTATCATGGACAAGAAGGAGACTGTTAGACTACTATCATGGACAAGAAGGAGATTGTTAGACTACTATCATGGACAAGAAGGAGACTGTTAGACTACTATCATGGACAAGAAGGAAACTGTTAGACTAATATCATGGACAAGAAGGAGATTGTTAGACTACTATCATTGACAAGAAAGAGACTGTTAGACTACTATCATTGACAAGAAGGAGACTGTTAGACTACTATCATTGACAAGAAAGAGACTGTTAGACTACAATCGTGGACAAGAAGGAGACTGTTAGACTACTATCATGTACATGGGGGGGATGTTAGACTACTATCATGGACAAGAAGGAGATTGTTAGACTACTATCATGGACAAGAAGGAGACTGTTAGACTACTATCATGGACAAGAAGGAGACTGTTAGACTACTATCATGGACAAGAAGGAGACTGTTAGACTACTATCATTGACAAGAAGGAGACTGTTAGACTACTATCATTGACAAGAAGGAGACTGTTAGACTACTATCATGGACAAGAAGGAGACTGTTAGACTACTATCATGGACAAGAAAGAGACTGTTAGACTACTATCATGGACACGAATGAGACTGTTAGACTACTATCATTGACAAGAAAGAGACTGTTAGACTACTATCATTGACAAGAAAGAGACTATTAGACTACTGTCGTGGACAAGAAGGAGAATGTTAGACTACTATCGTGGACAAGAAGGAAACTGTTAGACTACTATCTTGGACAAGAAGGAGACTGTTAGACTACTATCGTGGACAAGACGAAAACTGTTGGACTACTATCGTGGACAAGAAGAAAACTGTTAGACTACTATCGTGGACAAGAAGAAAACTGTTAGACTACTATCATTGACAAGAAGGAGACTGTTAGACTACTATCATGGACAAGAAGGAGACTGTTAGACTACTATCATTGACAAGAAAGAGACTGTTAGACTACTATCATGGACAAAAAGGAGACTGTTAGACTACTATCATTGACAAGAAAGAGACTGTTAGACTACTATCATGGACAAGAAGGAGATTGTTAGACTACTATCATTGACAAGAAAGAGACTGTTAGACTACTAACATTGACAAGAAGGAGACTGTTAGACTACTATCATGGACAAGAAGGAGACTGTTAGACTAATATCGTGGACAAGAAGGAGACTGTTAGACAACTATCATTGACAAGAAAAAAACGCTTAGACTACTATCATGGACAAGAAGGAGTCTGTTAGGCTACTATCATGGACAAGAAAGAGACTATTAGACTACTATCATGGACAAGAAAGAGACTGTTAGACTACAATAGTGGACAAGAAGGAGACTGTTAGACTATTATCATGCACAAGGGGGGGGGGGGGGATGTTAGACTACTATCATAGACAAAAGGGAAAATTTGAGGTTGATCCAGTTTGGACATGAGAGAAAATGTTACACCGTGCCATCGTGGACAGGAGAGAAAACGTTACATTGTCATCGTGGACGGGAGAGAAAACGTTACACCGTCATCGTGGACTGGAGAGACAATGCTAACCGTTCATTGTGGACAGGAGAGAAAACGTTACATTATCATTGTGGACGAGAGAGAAAACGTTACACTGTCATCGTGGACGGGAGAGAAAACGTTACACTGTCATCGTGGACTGGAGAGAAAACGTTACACTGTCATCGTGGACAGGAGAGAAAACGTTACACTGTCATCGTGGACAGGAGAGAAAACGTTACACTGTCATCATGGACAGGAGAGAAAACGTTACACTGTCATCGTGGACAGGAGAGAAAATGTTAGGCTGTAACATCGTGGAAAGGAGAGAAAATGTTAGGCTGTAACATCGTGGAAAGGAGAGAAAATGTTAGGCTGTAACATCGTGGACAGGAGAGAAAATGTTAGGCTGTAACATCGTGGACAGGAGAGAAAATGTTAGGCTGTAACATCGTGGACAGGAGATAAAATGTTAGGTTGTAACATCGTGGAAAGGAGAGAAAATTTTAGGCTGTAACATCGTGGACAGGAGAGAAAATGTTAGGCTGTAACATCGTGGACAGGAGATAAAATGTTAGGCTGTAATCTCGTGGATAGGAGAGAAAATGTTAGGCTGTAACATCGTGGACAGGAGATAAAATGTTAGGTTGTAACATCGTGGAAAGGAGAGAAAATGTTAGGCTGTAACATCGTGGAAAGGAGAGAAAATGTTAGGCTGTAACATCGTGGACAGGAGATAAAATGTTAGGCTGCAATCTCGTGGATAGGAGAGAAAATGTTAGGCTGTAACATCGTGGACAGGAGAGAAAATGTTAGGCTGTAACATCGTGGACATGAGAGAAGATGTTACACTGTCATCGTTGACAGGAGAGAAAATGTTAGGCTGTAACATCGTGGACAGGAGAGAAAATGTTAGGCTGTAATCTCGTGGACATGAGAGAAAATGTTAGGCTGTAACATCGTGGACAGGAGAGAAAATGTTAGGCTGTAACATCGTGGACAGGAGAGAAAATGTTAGGCTGTAATCTTGTGGACAGGAAAGAAATGTTAGGCTGTAATCTCGTGGACAGGAGAGAAAACATTGGGCTGTAATCTCGTGGACAGGAGAGAAAATGTTAGGCTGTAACCTCGTGGACAGGAGAGAAAATGTTAAGCTGTAACATCTGGACAGGAGACTCGCCAGAATTCTTCTCAATCGCATCACAGCCCATCTCGATCAAGGTCTTCTTCCTGAGAGTCAATGTGGCTTCAGAAAAGAACGTGGAACTGTTGACATGATTTTCGCTGCAAGGCAGCTGCAAGAGAAATGTCAGGAACAGAACTGCGAAATGTTCTCCACTTTCATTGACCTTACCAAGGCTTTTGATACAGTCAGCAGAGAAGGACTGTGGAAGATCATGGCAAAATATGGCTGTCCACGAAAGTTTGTCTAAATAGTGCGGCTATTTCATGACGGCATGCAGGCAAGAGTACAGGAAAATGGTGAACTGTCTGAACCCTTTCCCGTCACAAATGGAGTGAAGCAAGGATGTGTCCTGGCACCAACACTGTTCAGCCTCATGTTTTCAGCCATGTTGATGAATGCCTTCGAGAACGACGACATTGGAATAGACATCAACTACCGTATGGATGGAAAGTTATTCAATCTCAGAAGGCTGAAAGCTAAAACCAAAATTAACAGCGGCACCGTCAGAGAGCTCCTGTTTGCTGATGATTGCGCTCTATACGCCAACTCAGAGACGGACATGCAACATAATGTTTCAGCTTTCTCACATGCCTGTGCCAACTTTGGGCTCAATATCAACTTGGAGAAGACTGTAGTTATGTACCAGCCAGCTCCAGGGAATAATCACACTGTGCCGAATATCAAAGTGAATGATCATAGACTAAGTGTTGTGGACAAATTCACCTATCTTGGCAGCACCGTGTCACAAGCTGCCACAATCGATGACGAAGTGAATGCAAGAATCTCCAAGGCCAGTGCAGCCTTTGGCAGACTGTACAAGAATGTATGGGACAGAACTGGAATAAGCCTGCAAACAAAGCTAAAAGTCTACAAAGCAGTTGTATTATCCACACTGCTATATGCTTGTGAAACCTGGACTGTTTATCAGCGACACGCTAGGAAATTAAATCACTTCCACACAGTCTGCCTAAGGAAGCTCCTGAAGATTAAATGGCAAGACAAGATTCCAGACACTGAAGTCCTAGAAAGAGCATCCATGCCCAGTATCCACACTCTACTGATGAAGAATCAGATTCGCTGGGCTGGTCACTTGACTCGCATGCCAGATCACAGGCTCCCTAAACGAATTTTCTACAGCGAACTGCGTTGTGGTAAACGCTCCCAAGGTGGCCAGAGGAAACGTTTTAAAGACACTCTGAAAATTTCACTGAATGCTTTTGGAATTCATCATGACACCTGGGAGGCTGCAGCCAGAGACCGAAATTCGTGGCGTGCATCATTGCACAAAGGTGCAGTCATATGTGAGGCAACCAGGACTGCAAGAGCTGTGAAGAAAAGGCAGGACAGAAAAACCACTGCAGGAAATCCTCCTCCAGAGACGTCAAGCATTCTTTGCCCACATTGTCAAAGAACATTTCGAGCCAAAATAGGCCTTATCAGCCATCTTAGAACCCACGGCTCCACACCTTCAACCCCACTGGATGAAATGAATGGTCATCATCATTCTTGATGGACAAACAACAGGACAGGAGAGAAAATGTTAGGCTGTAATCTCGTGGACAGGAGAGAAAATGTTAAGCTGTAACATCTGGACAGGAGAGAAAATGTTAGGCTGTAATCACGTGGACATGAGAGAAAATGTTATTCTGTAATCTCGTGGACAGGAGAGAAAATGTTAGGCCGTAACATCGTGGACAGGAGAGAAAATGTTACGCTGTACCATCGTGGACATGAGAGAAATTGTTAGGCTGTAGCATCGTGGACAGGAAGAAGAATGCTAAACTGTTACAAGCCGACATGACAGTACATAGCCGACATCGGACTAAATTAACCCATAACAGGAGTCTGTGATTTAGGAAACTATCAGGAACTACTACCAAATCTACTTTTTTCGGGAAATGTGAGACAAATACTGAGACATGGAATCACAACCTGGGAAATTGCTGTAAAATCCAATATCGGCAGAACGGACAGACTGTAAAGCCATGCTGACAGAATAATTACTGGCCCCTCGCAGTCACTTAGCCAACATCACACAAGGAAACGGTCAATACAAAACCACGGCTTAATCTGTGTCTGGAAGACAAGACAAATTACAGCAGCAGGAGAATAATTATACATAAAGCTGGTAGCGCGTGCTGGCAATGGCAGATTGTCATATCAGGATAGTTAGTCTAAATACTGATGGTATTATATCTGGGTTATTCAGTCTAAATACAGGGTGTATTTTAATGACTGTGCCGTGTTTTAATATATTGCCCGTCCAAGTTTTGTACTTACTTATTATGTTGCATGAACTTTACAGAGGGTGAATACAAAACTTGGACCCTGGACCCAATATTTTCAAACACTACACAGTCATTAAAAATACACCCTATACGAGTGTAGCATATCAGTTTGGCTGTCACTGCCATCTACTACTTATAATACCTTGCAGTGTAGGCGATGGATGTAAAGATCCATGGCAGACATCCTTTCATGGTCTGACAGTCTCAGAAACTGCCAGGTATAGTGGTACCCTCCTCGTCGACCCGCAACTAACGCTGGTTGAGCTGACCGTCTGTACGAATTGAGAATAAAGATGAAAAAGTACGATGACCTGTTAGCTAGTCGCAGCCAGGAAGGTTTTGCAATCAGATTTTTTCGCCGCGGGGGTTGGCACTGCACACGATATGCTTAACAAACTTGGACTGAGAGGACAGTCGAGAATACGGCCTCTGAAACGACTGGACGATGTGGTAAAGAAAGCCTCATGCTGGCTATGGAACCATCTTTTATTCATGTGTAACAATGAGAACGACGAATGGAACAAATTGAAGCATTGCTCCGCCTTCATAGTGTTGTCTAGTCAGTCTCTCACACCACAATCTAATAACCTTTACTGTCTCGAGTCTACCCAACCGGCCATCCTGCCAAATAGGAAAGATGCATTTTGGCCGGAAAAAAACTGCCGTTATAAACACGGGTATGGAGAAAGGTCGCCGACCGAAGTCCCAGAGCCGCAGCCTAGAAGCGATGGCAGTCGCTGGTGGTGGAGCAAGGCGCTATACAGGAGTTGATTCCCAACGCAAAGGACGAGCGAAAAGAGAAAGGGCGAAGTCCTGAAAATGGAATAACCGCATTTAAGAGCTGGTTTACCATGGGTGTGTGCTTGAAAACGACATCTTAAGCTATGGACGGGGTGCCAAGACGGCATGTCGACATAGGCGACCATCGTGATATTGCGAATGAAAAGAAACTGGCTTTCTCCTCATACAGTCAATGGTACCACGAGCGGCACGCAGATCACGATGCACCGGGGGCACTGCGTCAGCCTTTCCCAGGGCAGGATGATTGTCGGATTGACACACATAGCTGCAACAATTGATGAGACAACCGCAATCATCAGTGAACAAATTATTTCTTCTTCTTCTTCTTCAGCGTTCCGAGCCATTGAGGTTCTTTGCTGCAGATACAATCCATCTCCATTTGTCTCTCTGGTTGACTTTCTCCTACCAGTCGTTGATTCCAAGTGCTTGTAGATCTGTATGTATATATGTATATATATATATATATATATATATATATATATATATATATATATATATATATATATATATATATATATATATATTATCTCACCACCGTCTTCTTGGTCTACCTCGGAGTCTACGGTCATTTATTTCCTGAGTGTAAGCGAGTTTTCTTTCCCTATTACAGTATTATCTTCCATTCTTTCTATATGCCCCAGCCATTGTAGTCTATTGGCCTTCATGATACCAGTGAATAGTGGGGACTTAAACAGATCATAAATGTATTTGTTACGTCTTCTTTTCCACTCTCCACTTTGTGTATCTCTAATGGGTCCAAAGATGCGTCTTAAAACTTTGTTCTCAAAGGTTTGTAGCAAGGCTTCGTCTCCTTTCGTTGTACTCCAGGTTTCAGAGCCATACAGCACAACTGGTCTGATCAGTGTTTTGTATATTGTGATCTTGGTGTTACAAGATAGCGCCTTTGATTTTAGTTGATGTTGTAGTGCATAGTATAGCTTATTTCCAGAACAAATTATTTGGCATATATAAATAAGACGCAGAATAGGAAAAAAGCACACGACAAAAGATAGATGATGATGATGATGATGATGATGATGATGATGATGATGATGATGATGATGATGATGATGATGATGATGATGATGATGATGATGATGATGATGATGTGGAAAGATGGAGGTGGTGGTGGTGGTGGGGGATGGGCAGGAGAACGTGGGGGTTATGGGGAGGAGGGGAAGAAGACGGACGGTGAGACGAAGAAGTAGTTGTGGGTGGGGAGGGGGGGGAGTACAGAAAAAGATGTTAAAACAAAAGATGTTAAAACAAAAATTAGAAATGCAGACTGAAAATATGCATTTATAAAATAATAACGCTTTACTTTAGCAAGCTTCCAGGCAAATTAATTACAGAAAAGATAACTCAACATGGTTGTTGCGTCCTCTAAGTCCGTTATCAGCCCGGGTGTGAGATACAGAAAAAAAAGAAATCACAGGCACGTGAATCCGATGGATGGAGACCAAGAAACATCCGTGCAGACGGAAACAGCCAAGCATACTTAATTGATGACACATGATACTAGAGCATACATCTCTTACAATCCAGGAAGATCCTTGTAATATATCATTCTTTCAAGTTTCTTTCTGGCATTAGTTGCCCATTCATCACACCAGGAGCTAGACGACGAAAGAGCGCACGTCGAGGCTTCCATTCAAACGTAAAGAGAAGGGATGTAGGATTACTTACAGAATTTAAGGGAAGAATACATGATGTAACGGAAGCTTCAGTTTTATTATGAACGTGTTGTTACCTTAGAACGCTGAAGGAGATGTGTAAAGAATGATGTAATATTTGTTTTAGGGCGTGTTGAACTGGCATCATTCAATGTTAGAATGTTAAAGGGAAATGTCTTTAATATATATTTTGCGTTTCTCTCAAGCCGGCTCCGTGGCGAAGAAGTTACGGACGCATTTCGTAATCCCGCATACCGCTTGCAGGAAATGTGGCTTCAGACCGCCTTGCGTTGATTTTCATAAAATGGTATGAGTGTCCGCCGTTAAGAAAGCAATGGCAAACTACTGACCGTTAACTTGCCAAAAAATCACAAACAGCCAAAAGCATCATGTGGTTGACTGCTACGTCTTGTAAAGGATATGCAACTAACTAAACTTATCACAATGGAGCAGCAGTGGCAAAGTGGCTAGCACGTTTGCCTGCCAGCCCCGTGGTAATGGGTTTCGTGTCCCCAGCGAGGCACTGCTTTTTAATTGACCTCGGTTTCACAAAATCAAGGGGTACCAGGACACGTTCTGGGGAGTACAGACAAGTCTTGATATTGACTTGACGTCATCACCTGTCGAGCGCCGATTGGTCAATAAGTATAAAGGCGGGTAAACAGCTGTTATTCTTTCTTTTTGCTTACCAGTCGGCGCTGTATCGAAGAGGCTATAAACGCAATTAATAATCCCGCATACCGCGATTTTGAAGCAGACCGGCCTTGCGCTAGTTTTCAGTTTTCATACACCGGTAAGAGTTGATTTATTTTGTTGTTTCGAGATTTGAGATTTAAATATTGAGCACAGCCCACTACTGGCAACGCTGATCGTGTTCCGGTATGAACCTAAGGCCTATCCACGTCAATATGGAAGCACTATACACGAGTTTCGCTCTCGTTTGAGCTCGTCAGTCGTGCATATCCGTGACCGGAACCGGAAACAAACCCCGGATCACTGGCATGTGAAGCGGGTGTGTAAACACTAGACCACGCGGCACACGCTAGACACGGCCAAATTATCACAACAGAATATTACAACGTCACCCAACGTAGGTTGTAGCTCAAGATTTGCCTTAGGTTCATACCAGAATACGATCAGCGTTGCCAGTAGTGGGTTGTGCTCAATATTTAAATCTCAAATCCCGAAACAACAAAATAAATCAATTATTGATTATTGCTCGCTGGACTTTAGGCGGCCTAGTGTGCCTTGCCAGTGAGAAGTCCTGATCGTTCGGGTCCACATCGATTTACGGACGTCAGTCGCGGCGATCGGGCAATGGAATTCTTTGCATTTTCCTCAGCAACCACATTTCTGCAGCCATCAGATGTTTTTCAGCTTGACTGCTCATTGTCCCTGAAAAGCAGCTGGTTGTACTTTGACCTCGGGTTAAGCAGGCTGGGGTTAGAATATGCTAGGGAGATAAAATGTTAAGGCACTGTTATTGTTCA
The DNA here is from genome assembly GCA_014155875.1 of Cepaea nemoralis. Classification (NCBI taxonomy): domain Eukaryota; kingdom Metazoa; phylum Mollusca; class Gastropoda; order Stylommatophora; family Helicidae; genus Cepaea; species Cepaea nemoralis. The sequence goes on from JACEFZ010011379.1 coordinate 184,821, forward strand.
TCTGTCTTCAAGTCTTAAAAGTCTTAAAAATCGAGAGGATCGACTTCATTGCCCCGGGTTTTATCCCATATGACTTGGTCCCTTTCGGCAGGGCGGCCTGCCGAAAGCATTGCACAAAGCACGAACTCCGAGGCTTCGGAGATGACCTCCAGGAGATAGAAAAACCAATGACCAAGTATTACAGGAGACAAATGAAAATCGTAAATTGATTAGAGAAATTAGACGTAGACAGTCAAACTTTTTTGGACACGTTATGAGAAGAAATGGATTGGAGAACTTAGTGACAGCTGGCAAGATCGAAGGGAAGAGACCAAGGGGAAGACCGAGAGGAAAATACCTGGATGGCTTGGCCACATGGCATGGACGAGACAGGAATACTGAGCTGATCCACGACTCTGGTGATCGAGTGAAATGGTGAGTCATGACCGCCCACGCTTTCCGGCAAGGCACATGATTGATTGATTGAGTGCCGTCCTTTTAAAGGTATGAAGTTGTATTCCTTGGCATAAACTAGGTCACGACATACTGGTGTGAATTGACCTGTTCCCTTCCATCCCCTTCCTCCCCAGAACATTCTGAAAATGACCAGGGCCCCATTTTACCAGCGACTTGCTATTTAGGAAGACAGAATCCGGCCTCTACCGGGCATTGAATCCTGACCACTATTTTGGGAAGCAAACGCTATGGCCCCAAGTTCACAACGTTAGTAAGTAAATGAATCTTTTACGCGCCTTGAAGCGCATTAGGTGAATGGGGCTAGCGGTATATTTTGGCAGACCAATCGGCACTCCATGGGCGCTGTAGTCAATATCTCGACGGCCGCCTCTGCTTCCCAAGACATTTCCTGATACAAAATTAATGCTGGGTCGACCTGATAGCTCAAAGCAATGTAAAAAAAAACAATCCTCCTCGATAGGGATTCGATTATATGACCAATGGACCGATGCTCGTGGTACGCTTATACTTGACTCTAATATAAAACACCTTATGGTGGATGCCGCTCAGGTGGCGAAGGAGTTACGGACGCAATTTGAAATCCCACATACAGAGTTCTTCATCTTCTTCTTCTGCGTTCATCCGAGGTGTATTTTTTTTTTATTTCAGACGTAATTGTGTTGTGCCCGGTTATGCACCCTACCCATAGGCCGACACATCTGACTTCAGTGGGCGTTTGTTGACAGGTTAGCCTTCCCGGGGGTTTCGAGGGACATTTGACTCTCACTGTTGTGGTGTCGTCCACATCTTAGCTGGTCAAGTTAGAACGGCCAAAGACATCCCTCAAGGGAAGGCAGGGGCAGACCATGGGCATTTCCCGCCATCCAAGGAGGCTTCCATAATTGCAGAGCCGACACATAGCGTTCTGATACGGGGCTTACCCAAGGGGTCGTCATATCCTGTGCATGGCTGCTTCACTTCCTCACTTCCGTATATTGGCATTTCGTTCACTACTGGTCGCTCCCCACGCAAACCAGGAACGGTCAGTCTGCAGACGACATCCACTCAGCAAGTTTTCGCTTCGGATTTCCATGTAATGGATTCGCTAGCCAAGCGTTCCATTTCGTGTTAATGAGACGTTTTCCCACCTCTGATTACGCTCACTCAATGAGCTTTTGATACAGACTTACATCGTAACCATTGCGTGCGACTGGGACGCTTTTTCCACCTTTGGTAACGCTCACGAGGTAGGCTGCAGATGCAGCCGGCTCAGCATCTTACCTCCATGCAGGCCCTCACATCCGAGAGATGTTGACTTAGAGACGTTCAGCCATATCCCCCAGCTGAGAGCCGTAGAACAAGTGTCTGAACCAAGCATGTAGCAGGCTCAGCATCTCACCTTCCTTCAGCAGAGGGTGAGTAACGGCCAGGCTCTTGCATCCGGGGGATACCGAGTTCAAAACACAGTTGCTGGCGATTTGGCAGCAGACCGCCAAACGATGTTTTCCATACGTGGTATGAGTACCGATCGTTCAGAAAGCAATAACAAACTACTGACGTGTGAACTTGAGAAGAATCACAAACAGCTAAAAGAATGCTAGGGTTGACTGCGACGTCCTGTGAAGGTTATGCAACTAACCTTTTCATGGCCGATGACAAGCAATATAGATATAAAATATTTTTAACGAATTACACATCCAATTCTCTTAACATCACCTCGGGCACGGACCGGCTTCTATATTCCAAACCAGAAACATAACATGCCCTGTCATTCGAGGAGAAGATAAGTGCTCCATAATTAACGATGTCGGAATAACTTTAGAGCCTTTGTAAAGACCATATCACATTTAGCCTGCTCTGGATCAAATGTTCTATTTACATTTAACTGGAAATAAAAGACGTCCAGACATCTTAAAGAAAATGCAAACACCAAGGGTGAACGCTGTTATCTTAAATCAGACCCGAGAGGGTGAAACCTGTAGATCGCATTCTATGGATCATCTTTTTGGACGGTCGTGTTTTCCCCCCGCTTGTTTTTAGTGATCTATCGCTGGCCCTGTTTCTTTTCAAGAGTCAGCCACTTTTAAGACCAAACATCGGAAGTTTGGGATCTTGTTCCTGGATGTGGCTTCTTTCACTAGAGATTGAATGCTGAAAAAAAAATAAATACGGTTAAAGTACGCCCGCGCATGCAAATATACACACATACACACATCATAAAATGGGAGATGATGTTCAAAGGAGTGTTCGTGTTTAAAATTATGAAGTTGTCGGTTCTTTGAAGTGAGCGTGTGATCTGAATTAATGTGTACCGATATTATATTTTGGACCGGATTTTTGGATATTTTTTATTTACATAACTGTATGCACATAAATGAGATTGAGAAATCATTAGTAAGAAGATATTTAACAGTCGTCTACAATTACGAATAAAAAGTATGTTTATCTATATTCCGAATATGTCCATCCGTCTGTCAGTCTGTGCTGTGTCTATGTTTGTATTTATTTCTAGACAATTTAAATTTAGTCGTGTATGATGTCCGTACATCTGTATGTTGCCGCGAGAAAGATGTATTTTCTCAAAATGTGTAATCTTTTGCGGACATTGTGCTATAGACTCTGAATACTGCTTAACCTCTATATTGCTTTCTCAAGTCTCCTTCTGGCATCTGTTGGCCAGTCCCGTTGTTGTAAATTATGGAGCCAAGGTATTCACACTGTCTGACATTTGCAATGTCTTCATTGTTGATTGTAATGTATAAATTTTACATTATTTCTCTTTCATCTCAGAATCAGATTTAGATCTTCATTGTAAATGTTAGCATAGAGGATAACTAGTCCCTTACTACTTATTAAGGAGGGGGGGGGGGGGTTGCGTATTAATTGTATATTTGAGTGTGTGTGTTTTTTTTTTTATTTTTAATTAGTTTTCATTAGGGCTGAGATAATACATGGCGCGTGTCCAGGGAATCGTTTTGTAGTCTTCAGGATCAAGGTCTTTTTATTTCACCTCGGCTATTTCTTATAGTCTATGCCGTGTCTTCTGTCCTGTGTACTGCCAATCATGTTTGATGCCGGTTGTTGGTCCATGGCATGATGTCAAACTGTCCAGCATCTTCTCTCTTGGTCTCCCCCTGCCTCTCTTCCCCTCCAACTTTCCTGTTTTCATCACATACTCCTGTTTGTTTTTCCCCCTTCTCATAACATGTCCAAATCGTGTGGACTGTCTTCTTCAGTGGAACATTTCTAAACTACCATGATTTTATGGGGACGTGGTGGAGGGGGGAGGCTGGTTAAAGCTCCGGTCTCTTAATGTATGAATATTGTATCTTTACACCCACCCACTCTTCTATAAAACTGAGATAAATTAAAATGTGAAACTTAAATAAAACCTAAATAACATAAAACAACCTAGCAAAATAAGATAATCTAAAATATATCAACAGAATACAAGAACATAACTAGCTTATCGAGTTCTTCCGCCCACATCAATGTATTTGAAAATAATCCGTACAAATGTGTCGACGCACGTGAAGAAATGCTCGTTTGTTGAAGTCTGCTGCTCCCGACAGTTTTCTCATCCTTCGCCGGATCAATACAAAACATCGTTCACATGTTTTTGAGAGACAAGGAGTTTGCCAAGTCAATACTGAGAAACTCAACAGAATTATAGGGCTTTTGGACTTGAGTCCATTCACGTGTCGCTTATTGGAAAGTGAATCAACAATGCTGCGGACAATAAGACATTCACATGTTTATCCTGCACTCAGATGGGGCTCGTAGTGTCCGGAGAGAAATATTAAAGAGCTCTCATTTAGTAGCCTACTGGCTCCTCAATGGGAACCATCGGCAGCGTTCTGTAGATACATAATGGCCGTTAAGTGTGTTCAATGGAGTTGGTGTGTCATTTATGGTTTCTGTGCTTTATAAGACATTATGTGTGTACATCTGGGAGGCCAGCCAGAATCACATAGTTCTTTCAGTAAGTAAGTAAACGACCCTTTTCATGCGCCTAAAGGGATTTTGGGATATGGTGTTAGATCCACGTTTGCATAGATCAAACGGAATTCAAGGGGTGATGTTATAAATATCACGCCGGACGCTTTCACTTCCCAAGAAATTTCCTGATACCCCTTTTGGAATGAGTCGACCTAGGAGCCTATGTTCAATTGTAAAATTTACGCCTCGATGGGAGTTCGAACCCTTGACCGCTGGACCGGGCAGGTAACCTGCTATCCACAACGCTGTCGCAGCATTCACATAGTTTGTTAAACATTTCTTTAAATACGTCTTCTATTTGCCGTTCGCTTCCATGCGCCATTTGTTTCTCTACTTAATTTTCTCATCAAGATATCACATAACCTCTATTTGGTTGTTTTCTATCACCTCTTGGCAGATCTAATCAAGCTTGTAGTTCTAATATATGATAGACATCCCCCTCTGTCCCTGCATTCCCTTTATTATAGGTTCATAATCTCCGTCTGTCTATCTGCCTGTCATTGATAGAAATCTAATCTTTAATTCCCATGTTCAAGTGCTCGTTAAACAAAGAGCGAAAAAAAAGTATACTACCTTGCTAAAATTAAAAATTTCATTGATGAAGACACAAGAAAAATATTCTATACTTACTGACATACAGACACATATTGACTATTGCTTCACAATCTGTGACGGTTGTTCTAATTCAATCACCAATCGAGTCTCATCGCTCAAGAAAAAGGCTGTGGGTTTCATTTATAGTAAATATGTAACTGACAATCCTAGCCTGTATAAACGCCTTCAATTATTACTAGCCCGCAAATGCTTATTTTTCAATAAGGCCAAACGAACTCACACAATCCTGCATGTGACTGGTCCACTGGTCTCTCTCTTCAGGGATCCAGGGATATCATTTCAGGGATAAATAATTCAGGGATATCGAGTAATAACCATGCAGAATACAATAGGCAGGCTGCTGGAGAAGTTAACTGCCAGAAAAATATAAAGCCAGCTAGAGAAGCAAGGTGTTTTCCCACCTACCCTTGGAGGGTACCTTCCCAAAAGAGAAACCTGGACCAATGCAGTAGTTTTTGACCATGATGTTTATGAAGGTTTCCACTCAGGCATTGAAACCTTTGCTGCAGCGATTGATATGGAGGACGCGTGCAACAGAATACCATTGGGTTTTTTCATGCTTCAGCTTCTTGAACTCAAGATAAGTCTGTTCCTCCTTAGTTGGATCGCTGCAGCCCTCTTCCAACGGAAAGTAGTTTTTAGATTTGGCAGTTGGACTTCGGAACCAACAACAATATATGCTGACCTACCACTGGGATCACCATTATCTCCGATGCTGTTCAACGCCTACACTGTGAGAATAACCAGCGAGCAGATCACTGGACCGGGGAGGACACTGTCATATGTCGACGATGTTTTAGTGCAAGGGTGACCAACACGAGGCCCGCGGGCCGCATGCGGCCCGCCAAACGTGGTGTGGTCGAGGTTGAAGCCGAAGCGATGATGTGGTCGAGGCTGTAGCAAGCTTGCTTGTTTACTTTAATTCACAAAAATAAAATTAGGTGCGTGGCCCGGCAGAAAATATTATTTCTGAAATTTGGTCCGCCAGCTGAAAAGAGAGTGAAAGAGAGAGAGAGAGAGAGAGAGAGAGAGAGAGAGAGAGAGAGAGAGAGAGAGAGAGAGAGAGAGAGAGAGAGAGAGAGAGAGAGAGAGAGAGAGAGAGAGAGAGAGAGAGAGAGAGAGAGAGAGAGAGAGAGAGAGAGAGAGAGAGAGATTACATTACAACAGTATTTTGCAAGATCGGGATGATCTATTTCGTGATTTTTGGTTAAAGTTTAGTGGTTAGTTATTTTATACCAAAAACGAACAAAATGACACTCGTGCCAAATGTATTGTCGCTCCGTCTCACCAGACCTCCAACCACATCCGACTAACTGTGTTAGTTTTACACTGGTCTGCATCAACCTTCCAGTTGTATTATCTCTCCATTGCATTGTTTGATACCACATTAAAGCAGCCTTTGATAAGTTCTTTTATCATTTGCCGTGTGCTCATTAGCTCATTCTGTTCCATACATTTTGTTACGTTAAGTAGTTGTTATCGATAGAGTAGATAGAAACAAGTTGTGGCAAATCCTTAAACAATATGGAGTAAGTACACATCTAACAAACCTATGTAGAAGTTTATACAACAACAGTGAATGCATAGTGAGAGCAACTGGAGGACACTCAGAACCCTTCACCATAAGATCTGGAGTACGACAAGGTTGTGTCCTGTCCCCTCTCTTGTTCATAACATATATAGACAACGTATGTAAAGAAACCAGCCAAGCAGAGATAGCAAGAATACCACATGACGAGAACACAGAAGAAGAACCATCTGCAAATCTAACCATTAGAGAACTCCTGTTTGCGGACGACCAAGCACTAATAGCAAAATCAGAAGCTGAATTACAAGACCACATGAATAGTTTAAACGAAATGTGTAGGGAACATAACATGAAAATTAGCACAAGCAAAACAGAGGTAATGACTATAACTAAAGAAGAACAAACAACAACAATTCACCTAAACGAACATCCCTTGAAACAAGTGAAGAGTTTCAAGTACCTGGGAAGTATAATATCATTAAATGGCTGATCAGAAGACGAGATCGAAAATAGGTGCAATAAGGCAAATCAACTCATTGGACAAATGGCACCAATACTAAAGAACACACATGTATCAGTAACTACTAAGAAAGCACTTTACAACACAATCTTCCTACCAACTCTATGCTACCAATGTCAAACCTGGACAATGACAGAAAAAGAGTAAAGAAAAATCACAACAACAGAAATGAGGTTCCTGAGAAGAATACTCAACGTATCAAGAAGAGATAAGATCAGAAATGAAGAAATCAGGACTAAAGTGGGGATTAAAGCAGCACTAGATTTTATTAGAAAGCAGCAAGTCAAATGGTTTGGCCATGCAAGTAGGTTACCAGTCAACAGCATACCACAACAAGCAATGATGTACAGACCAGATGGAAACAGAGGAAGAGGCCGACCACGTAAACGTTGGACGGAGGGAATAGCAGAGTCCATGGGAATATCGATATATGAAGCCCATAATCGGGCACTCTCACGGTAGTTTATACTTCACCTCGACACCGCAAGGTACAAGAGGAACATGATGAGATGAGATGAAGGTAATAATCTGAGTCAGCAGGACACCGCAAGTGGCATATGAACCAGGCTGCCACTGGTTCCATCAGCCTGGAAACTCTCCGTTGGCTACTGAAGAAGGGGACTGGGCACGCGTGGTATAAGATAAGGTCTGAGAGCAATGATTTTCATTCTGGTTTTCAGATTTCATATATGAGCAAATAGGAATCACGTGGTTAAAGAAACTGAAGTAATATTCAGAACAGACAATAAATAAACAGAGTAAGTACACATCTAATAAACTTATGTAGAATTGTATACATCAACAATGAATGCATAGTGAGAGCAAATGGAGGACACTCATAACCTTTCACCATAAGATCTACACACCAAATGGAAGAAGAAGAAAAGGCTGACCACATAAACGAGGACAGGGGGAGTAGCAGAATCCATGGGAACCTCTGATATATGAAGGCCATAAACGGGCACTTTCCCACTGTTTATACTTCATCTCGACTCCGCAAGGTACGAGAGAAACAAGATGAAATGAGATAATAGCAAAGTATCGTTTTGAACTGAGTTGAATCAAGGCCCGAATTCACAACATTTCAGTACGCGCTCCGTCACCATCTTCAACAAACAAGGTAGTCACAATACTGATAGTACCGGCTGCAATCTGATTATGTGTTATTCAAGTATTTCCAAACCTTGATTTATTTTCACCCAGAAGCGGTCAACTTTGGTACGACCACGTGGCTGTCACAGACATCGCAGTCACGCTGGGGTTTACAATTAAACCGTCATACTAGTATGACGGTCTCAATGGCGAAGGGATTATTGACTTTCTCCTAATCCCGTATATCCACGTAGGGTAACGCAGCTGCGCGAGATTCGTAGCGGATCACGCCTCGTTGGTTACTTACGGGGTTATGTGAGCCGATCGCTCAGAAAGCAATGGCAAACTTCTGAGCGTAATCTTGCCAAGATATCAACAACAGCGGTAAAATGCTGGTGTTGACAGCGATGTCCTGTAAATATGATCTGCGAAAAAAAATAGTGACGACAACTCTACGTACACAAAATATTGAAGTACACATGTTTCAACATTTACACGTGGAGACTGTAGTTTGTCGGAGTTCATTCGCGTGGTTTTTCTGTGAGATAATGTAAATTAAAACGCGGAGAAAACATAAAATTATCTTTGTGTTGTTTAGGTTGTTCGACATGTATACGCCAAAACTGGCCAGAATATGACCCGCAAGACTACGACGAACCTTGACTTTCGCAGTTAGCTGCATATCATTTACAGGACTTTGCAGTCAACACCAGCATTTTTTTGCTGCTGTGATCTCTTGGCAAGTTTACGTTCAGTAGCTTGTCATTGCTTTCTGAACGACCGGCACCCATACCGTTTCGTACTGGACTTTCGCAGACTTGTTCTAACAGTCTTGACAGGATCAGAGATTAACAAGGGCCTTCGTAGAATGTGGCTAAGTTGTGTGAACTGATTAATTCGGTGGTAAACCAGAGGGTGTATTTTGGTGCATTTTGAACAATTGCCACTGAGAAACCTACTAATTAAGCCAACGAGGGTATAAGTAAATGCTTTATCAACAGGTAAAATTCAAAAATGAAACGGTACAATATCTAACTTAAGCATAAAACCTACCCTAATTAGCGCGCTTACTAATTGGCTATCATATAAAAAATATACACCAAATAGCCCCCCTAAGAATAATAAAATCCTTCTAAGAGACTGGGCTAAAAAATATTTTACATACGAAGCTAGCATAGCAAGTCTCTAAGTGTGCAGTTGAAACAAATCAGTTAAAATATCTGGGTTTCATATTTGATCGTAGCTTGTCTTATCATTATCACGTAGAGTAGACAAGGTGAATGGTCATAGACTAAGTGTTGTGGGCAAATTCACCTATCTTGGCAGCACTGTTTCACAAGCTGCCACAATTGATGACGAAGTGAATGCAAGAATCTCCAAGGCCAGCGCGGCCTTTGGCAGACTGTACAAGAATGTATGGGACAGAAATGGAATAAGCCTGCAAACGAAGCTGAAAGTCTACAAAGCAGCTGTATTATCCACACTACTATATGCTTGTGAAACATGGACTGTTTATCAGCGACACGCTAGGAAATTAAACCACTTCCACACAGTCTGCCTTAGGAAGCTATTGAAGATTAAATGGCAAGACAATATCCCAGACACTGAAGTTCTAGAAAGAGCGTCCATGCCCAGTATCCACACTCTTCAAATGAAGAATCAGATTTGCTGGGCACGCCAGATCACAGGCTCCCTAAACAAATTTTTTACGTCGAGCTGATTTGTGGTAAACGCTCCCAAGGCGGCCAGAGGAAACGCTTTTAAAGACACTGAAAATTTCACTGAAAGCTTTCGGAATTCATATTTACACGTGGGAGACTGCTGCCAAAGACCGAAATTCGTGGCGTACATCGTTACGCAAGGGTGCAGTCACTTGTGAAGTAACCATGACTGCAAGAGCTGTGGAGAAAGGGCTGGACAGAAAAACCACTGCAGGAGATCCTCCTCCTGGAACGTCAAGCATTCTTTGCCCACATTGTCAAAGAACATGTTGAGCCAACATAGGCCTTATCAGCCATCTTAGAACTCACGGCCCCATACTTTCAACCCCACTGGATGAAATGAATGGTCATCATTAATTGTTGATGGACAAACAACAGAGCAGACTATTAACTATACTATTATTACACGCAAACATGGCCTAGCAAGTACTACTATTTTTTTTTATAGCAACACATCGTGTAGCAGCACTTGATAACATTGAGAGTTGAGCTAGTAATTTCGTGTCATAATATTGTAACCTAGAATAAGTGAAATACTATCACGTCCCACACCCCACATAATCAGCCGCAGGATTACCTGGTTTTAGAAGGTGAACTGTTTTACACTAAACTCTTCGTTGTGCTCACTAATCTGTTTACTCTGATCATTTACGTATGTCGCTGTAAACACGTCGAAAAGTTGCTGCGGCTCAGAGACGTTTGCTTACAGTGACAGTGGTTCAGTTTCAACCCTAAGCAATGGCAGGATACTTTTTCATAAACATCATCATAATCAAGTATGTATTTCAACCCCTGGGCTGGTTGTCAATTTTCTTTAAATTATGTGGTGTCTTTTGTTTGTTGTTTTTTTTCCCCATAAAATAAATTGTTTTTTTTTTCCCCATAAAACAAATATAGAATTACACCATGTAATAATATAAATAGAAATAACCTCCTTGTTGTTCTTAGTAGCATGTTATGTGAATTTGTGTATTTGGCCCAACACGACAGCTGTCAACTCCGTTTATCGATTATATTGCAAACTAAAGAAATTGCGATTGATGTAGCCAGCAGTTTTCTTAGTCTTGGGTTTTATTTAACGAATACTCCCCAGCCAACGCTCAGTTTCGCAAAATGGCGGCCGCCAGCGTTGATTTGATGAAAATGAAGGTATTTATGTAATTTACACTTGTATAGTTTAACGCTTTAACTAAATTCTCGCCGTATCGTATTTTGTCTATTTAAACCCTTTCCTCATTAAGTATTACCAGTTAGTGTTATATTCTGATATAAACTAATTGATATTTGGAGAGAGTACTGACCTGCCAGAGCTGTGTCTACTGTGGTTTCGGTTTGTTGATAATTGAATACGGCATGATAGGGTACGGATAACGATAATATTTTGTACTTAATCATAGTTAATGAGCCCTGTAATACTGTAATGAGACTTATGTAAATATAATCTACTTGCACCTAAGAGGAAAAATTAGTTTCATTGCTTGTATTAGCTTTGTTAAGAAACTAAAGACAAGATTTTGTTATTTACATTTACACTATTTAAGTATTTAATTTTGGTAAAAATTTAAAATGTCATTGACTTATAATTTTGTTTCTAAAACTGTGAGGAATAAAATATGCAGTATAGAATAAAGTTGATTAAATAAAATCAACGACACCCTCCCTATTCAAGTATTTACGTGAATAAGCAGATATTTTATTAACGAAGTGACTATTCGCAATAGAATTGTGAATTTAAAAAAATGGGAGAGTTTATACGGACTTGAGTCCGAATAGACAGAGTAGTTTATACGGACTTGAGTCCGTATAGACAGAGTAGTTTATTCGGATCAGAGTCCGTGTAGACAGAGTAGTTTATACGGAGCTGGGTATAGCTGAAGTATGAAGCTGTTTAAATATCAAGAATAATTTTCCAGATTGGTATCCCCAATGTGTCCCCATGCGAGTTAAAGAATTGTTAACTTGCGTTTCTGTACACTTACTGTTTACTACAGGCTTCCATCTTTGTTGACATTACCGCCCTACTATTTCCTGCTATTGATGTCCTCATAATTCCGGTCCAAGCTGACAGTAATATGCGTCGCCTCAGAAAGACATGATTAGGCAATTCAAACACCAGGCTTCCGACTTACTGGCCTGATGAATTAACAAATAAACAAGGAAATGCTACGCACATAAAGTGCAGGAAAACCTGGTATATGTGAAGCAGGTTGAAAAGAGAGAGGGGGGAGATAGATAACGAAGATAGTGTGAGAGACAGAGATACGAGAAAGATGTGTTGTGTTGAAAGACATAACAAAGTGATAAAGACAAGTGAGAGAAAGAGGGAGGGATATATATATATATATATATATATATATATATATATATATATATATATATATATATATATATAGAGAGAGAGAGAGAGAGAGAGAGAGAGAGAGAGAGAGAGAGAACTCGTGTTCGGTTGGCTAAGCGCCTTTCCCAAGACAACAAAAGTAGAGGACAGATAAGAACAGAAAGACAAGTGTGCAGGTTCTTGTGCAGCAAGATAAAGACACATGTAACCAACACAAAACACAAAAACCCTAGGAAACACTGTTTGCTGCCAAAAGCGAGATCATCAGACCAGCACTGGTTGATACCAACTTATTTGTTCTTCATTTACCAGGTATCTGTTATGTGGTTACTTCAATTAGCGAGTGGGACAGAGTGGGACAGGTCGGGAGAGAACATACCGGGCACTGCTCTTGCTGAGGCCTCGCTTAATACGGATGTTGTCTGTCTAAATGATGGGACACCAACTAGGCAGGCAATGAGACTGGGGGACCCTGACACCGCCATCGACCTGGCGCTTGTATCACAAGAGGCGGCATCCACAAAATGGAGTGTCCTTGGGGATTGTAGAAGCGACCACCTGCCCCTCTCTGTACTGGTACCTAAGCCCAGTACAGTCAGGGCTATAGACCAAGCCATGTGAGAAAACCCGGGTCAAGGAGGTCTTTCTGGTGACTGCCGAGTCCATCAACGATGAATGGTGGTATTTACTATTTGTGGATGCATTTGTAAAGAAAAGAACAAATGCATCCATACTTCAAGAGTTGAATATTGAAGAAGGTTGGCTATTAAAGATGATAAAACAAAGAAAATTGAAATATTTTGGTCACTTGAAACGTCACGAAAGTCTGGAGAGAACAATAATGGAGGGGTATATGCCTGGGAAGAGAGGAAGAGGAAGGCCAAAGAGAAGATGGGTGCAGGATGTGGCGGATGATCTCCAGATGGGTGTATCGGACGCGGGGCATCTTGCTTGTGATCGAGAGGTTTTCCGGAGGGTTGTTATGGGAGCGAGGTTCTGCAAAGGACATACTACTGAATGAATGAATGAATGAATTTTGTGTTGACATTCTGACGGCGGCATTAGTGCACAGTGTACATGTGCGGGCTGATTGCCGAGACTCCTGTCTGTTCCACTTTTCACATTGGACAGTGGGGAGCATTTTGTGTGATATTCGCTGACACCGGAACGGAGCAAAAATGGGGATGACGCGTTTGGAAATGGGGATGACGCGATGAAGTTGGAACCTAACTAACTACGGTAACTAACTAACAGTCAGGGCTATAGGAGCCCGCGAAGCATTCAGTTATGATTGCTCTTCGCTCTTGGGGTGCCGTCGATCACAGAGACGGTCTAAACCAGCAGGAAAACCACACATTTCCTAGTGCCAAGACAGCACTTCTTGTTTGTTATATTCTGATTGTAATATCGCCACCCACCTCCCCACCTGTCTATGTTGCTTCCTAAATGGGTGTATGATTCCATGCTTGATTAAGTTGCATTATTTTGTTTCCAAACAAATTTTTATCCATAATTGTTGTGACTTAAAAATTTTAATTCAATTATAATAACCCATGCTGCTCTGTGAAGAGTCCATGTTCCATGTCTAGCGTTAGCTGTTGGTTTCAGTCGACAGCAACAATAAAGATGACAAAGCATGTCTGCCCCACCCCTGTTATTTAAAACAAATGTTCTCCCTCACGGAGAACTCATTTCATTCCTTTATATGTGATGCCTTTATAAATTAACGATCGATGGATTCCCGTAATGACATCTATTTCCAAAGCGATTTTCTATCAATGTCATTAAAAAAAAATATTGTCTCGCTGGTGAGGAATCGAACCTCAGTCTCCCGCGTGACAGGCGGAAATGCTTACCACTAAGCTACTGAAAACACAATGAAAACTTTACAAAAATGTGTAATATAGTCAAACACATGTCCCGATGACGCAGTTCACGTGACCAGCCGGGGTTTCCGGAAAACACGGACCGGAAAAAAGGAGTGGAGTCCGAATAGACAGAGTAGTTTATACGGACTTGAGTCCGTATAGACACTTTCTAAAAAAATTATATTCACAGTAGAAGTAGGGTATGGTCACGTGATTATTCATATGTTGATGTGTTAACATGTCCTCAGTAGCGTAGGGGTAAGTGTCTCTCTCTGACTGTCATGCGGGAGCTCGAGGTTAGATTCCTTATCGGTGATGTTAATTTTTTTTTTTTTTTTCATTTTCAGCAAATACGTACAAATATTAAACATTAGGAACTAAAATATAGAACTGAGAAAGTCGAAGCATGTGAATAAAGTGTAATAATCGAAGCATATTACTGTCAGCTTGGACCAGAATTATCAGGGACGGTAGCGCAAACAAACATGGATGCCTGGTAACAGTAAGTGTACAGAAACAAAAGTTAACAATTCTTGAACTCGCCTGGGGACACAATTAATTATTTGGAGGGATCATTATTTGTATTGGGGATACAAATTCTGGAAAATTATTCTTGATATCTAAACAGTACTAACGTCATGTAAAAAAACGGGATGGCAGAAGAATGGACAGAAGTAAGAAGAAGGGTGATCCATTAAAAATTACGGAGAATTCGGCAGAATTCTACTGCGAATATAATTTTTCTCTATTTGCAATTCTATTGCGAATAGAGCCTCCCATAGAATAAAGTTGATTAAATAAAATCCAACGATACCCTCCCTATTCAACTTTTTACGTGAATTATAAGTGGATATTTTAATTTTGTAGGAAATTGTGGCAAAGCAATCTTTAAAAATCCATTTATTAACCCTTTACAGTTCACAGGTTTTGACTTTTTGTAACTCTGAATGGGTAACATTTTTCAGGTTGGCAGTGTAACACTGTTAGTAAAAACATCAAATCTAAGCTGATAGTGAACTTATATTTGTTAAATAAAGTACAAAATGAAGGAAAATGAATGCAGATTAATTATTTTACTCACGTGCAATAAATGATCCAATGTTGCCTGCATTTCGGTTGCATTTGTTGTAAGGAAGTGTCTATTCATAGGGCACTATGTATAAACAAAGTGTCTATTCATAGGGCACTATGTATAAACAAAGTGTTTATACATAGTTAACTGTCCCGGTTGGTCACGTGATTTGCCAAGTCACGTGACTTAACGTAAGTTTGTGGCTATATTATACATTTTTGTAGATTGGAAAACGTGTCGTCAGTAGCTTAGTTCATAGTGTCCCTGCCTGATGGGCGGGAGCTCGAGGTTCGATTCCTTGCCGGACAAATTTTTTTTTTTTAATTGTTCAGCAATTAATTGGGTGAAAGTCACATGTCAATGGTTCATTTCCTTGCTAGACAATTTTTATTTTAATTGTTCAGCAATTAATTGGGTGAAAGTCAATCATTTATCTCTTTGGGTATTTAGAATTGTGTTGTTTAACCCTTTACAGGGCAGACGCTTGTCCGTTTTCTAGCCCTGAACGGGCAAGATTTTTTCAGGTTCGGTAAAATTTCGGGTCGCGTTAGTAAAAACATCACAAATAAGGTGTTAGTCAACCGATTTTAGTTAAATAAACAACACAATGAAGGGAAAAGCATGCAGAATATGTTACTCACGTGATTGTTGTCGGTAATCCATATATGAACACAAATATTTACGAAATACGGCATGTTGTTTGTGATTTTCCGTCATCTATACGGCAATTTACTAACACATTTTCAGAATCATAATCACTTTCTTTAAAGTCCGACTCAGACTGCTAATGCAAAGTAACGCTTTGCACTGATATCTAGCGCCGATTAATAGTCAACTTCGTGCCCTTTAATGTCATTTAAATTGAACCTAGCGAAATCTCGGCTATCACTTGAAGAATCGCCAAAATCCATTTTGAAAAACAGCGTAAAAATCCCGAAAACTATCAAAAATTGTCCGTAAAAGTCCGTTCAAATTCATACTATCGCGTTTACAAATGGCGGCCACGTTGTCAAGCTGTCGGCGAAAGCGAAAGTAGCCGTCGGAAGTGTCGGAAAGCCGAGAGATCGCGTTTTTACAATGCATAATAGTATCGGCCGGAATCGGACGCTGCGATCGTTTTATGGCATCGGCCGGAATTGGCCGCTGTGACCTGTAAAGGGTTAAAGTGAGTGTAATTTAATTAGTCTTTCCTCTTGAGCCCTGACCCTTCTGGACTTAGGTATCAGTACAGAGCAGGGTAGGTGGTCGCTTCTATAATCCCCAAGGACACTCCATTTTATGTATGATGCCGCCTCTTTTGATACAAGTGCCAGGTCGATGGCCGTGTCAGGTGCCCCGGTCTCATTGCCTGCCTAGTTGGTGTCCCATCATTTAGACAGACAACATCCGTCTCAAGCGAGGCCTCAGCAAGAGCAGTGCCCTGCGTGTTCTCTCCCGACCTGCCCCACTCTTTGGAGCGTGCGCTGAAGTAACCACATAACATAACAGATAGGTAAATGAAGAACAAGTTGAGTTGGGTTGAGTTAAGAACCGACATCACTGCACTCAGGACATTCCCATACGTGCTCCGTCCCCTCGTTCAACAGCCAGCGAAGAGTCATACTACTAATCGTTCCCACCGCTATCTGATTAAAAGTTCTCCTGATCTTCCCTCTCAGTTTTGAGATTCTTCCAGAACCCCTGCCGATCCCCCACAATCTCATTCTTTCCACATATGGGTTCTCAATCTGTTCTCAATCATTCTACACGAAACATTCATTTCTCCACCTTGCTAAGCATACACTTTGAATCCGTAATGAATACAACGTGTGTTGCAGTAGTCTCCTCTAGCCACCGGAATGCCGCCGTTACTGCCTCCACCTCCATTCACCACCCAGGTGTAATAGTACAGGGGTCAGAAGTCCAGGAACCCATGCGCAATGCAACCTTACGCTCATAAAGGACTGCCGCAACCCATCTAACAAGGCAAGGGCAGACCTCCATGTCCAACAGTGTGTTTCTTAACCGATCATACCTAACCCTGTTATACGCATCCTCCAGGTACCTGGGGTGTCCACTAAACCTCTCAACCAATCCCAACTCTCTCTGCTTATGCAAGATTCCCCACTCACATATATATTTATCAGGTTCCAGCTGTATCGGCCGATTTGTATCCGCATTCCCTGCACCTCTTTACTCTCCTGACCCCACCCACTCATATCCAGTATTGAATGCTGTAAACCGTCCTTGACCACCAGAGCCTGTCCATGTCTTCCCTGCCCAGTTGGGTTGATGTAACATGTATAGCCAGGGCACTTAAAAGAGTTCGTATTCAGTTCCTGTAACATCAGGACATCAAAATCGTAGACCAGTTTCTCCAGTATTGGTCCTCGTTGCTTTGCACTACGGCAATTCCAATACCCAACCCGTACATTTTTGAGTCCCAAACGATCCGTTTTCCTTCTACCCCTTCTGGCTCCAGCCCTCTTCTTCCTTTTCCTTCCCCCCTCTCCCCTACCTCTTCTCCTCCGCTTCATTCTCTCCCCGCTGGCTGTTGTCAAAAGTATCGAGCACAAAGCACGTACTCCGTTGCTTCGGCGATAATTCTTTGTATTATTCATAGTTGGTTAGGTAGGTGGGTAGTTAGACACGAAAGTGGTTAAGTAGGCAGGTAGGTGGGTTGTTAGATGGTTAGATAGGCAGATATGTGGGTAGGTAGACAGGTAGGTAGTTAAGTAAGCAGGTATGTGGGTAGCTAGGCAGGTAGGTGGATGAGTAGGTACGCAGATAGATGGGTAGCTAGATCCAACCCGACGCTCGCTCGTCGATCATCTGTGTTCCACCATGCCAATTCATACATCTCTTTCAACCTCTCCCTGCAATACTCTGAACAGGCAGGTTGACCGGCCGAGCGACAGAGAGAGAGAGAGTCAGAGATGCAGACAAATAAACAACGGATATATAAACTGACAGACAGACAGCAGACAGATAGAGAGTCAGACACACGCATACATACACACAGAGAGTCAGCCTGACATACATATGGAAAGGCAGACAGACAGTTTGTTAGACAGAGATTCAGATAGACATATATACAAATGGAAAGTCAAGACTGACAGAGAACAAGAAATCAGGCAGGCTGTCAGACGGACGGACAGACAGAGAGACATCCAGACAGGCGGGCATGTAGAGA
The DNA here is from genome assembly GCA_014155875.1 of Cepaea nemoralis. NCBI lineage: Eukaryota > Metazoa > Mollusca > Gastropoda > Stylommatophora > Helicidae > Cepaea > Cepaea nemoralis. The sequence continues at coordinate 203,181 of JACEFZ010011379.1, forward strand.
GACATACAGACAGGTGGACATATAGAGAGACATATAGAGAGGCATACAGACATCTCTCTCTCTCTCTCTCTCCTTCTCTGTCTCCCTCCCCCTCTCTCTCTCTTTCTTGTCTTTATCACTTTTTTATGTCTTTCAACACATCTTTCTCGTGTCTCTGTCTCTCACACTATCTTCATTATCTATCTCTCTCCTCTCTCTTTTCAACCTGCTTCACATATACCAGGTTTTCCTGCACTTTATATGCGTAGCATTTCCTTGTTTATTTGTTAATTCATTAGGCCAGTCAGTCGAAAGCCTGGTGTTTGTATTGCCTAACGACCCTAATCATGTCTCTCTGAGGTGACGCATATTACTGTCAGCTTGGACCGGAATTATCAGGCCATAAATAGTAGGAAATAGCAGGTCGGTAACATAAACAAAGATGGATGCCTGTAAACAGTAAGTGTACAGAAACGCAAGTTAACAACTCGCCTGGGACACAATTATTTGTATTGGGGATACCAATCTTGAAAATTATTCTTGATATTTAAACAGCTATACTTCAACTAAGTATAAAGTATCGATTCATAGCGCACTATGTATAAACAAAGTGTCTATTCATAGCGCACTATGTATAAACAAAGTGTCTATTCATAGCGCCCTATGTATAAACTCTCCCTTGTTGTAACCCATGCTCGATCATTTATCTGCTCAATCTTTTTGTCTAGCATACTCATTTATTTTATCGCCAATCGTTTTAAAAGTCTCAGAATGATCCGAAATGTGTACTCTGCTTATACTGATATGACTGATAGATATCTCCGATTCAGTCAAATTCGTGCACTTAAATGTCACTTAAATTGAACCCAGCAAAATCTCCACTATCACATGAAGAATAGACGAAATCTATTTTGAAAAACAAAGCGTAAAAAAAACCCTGAAAACTACAAAAATCCGATCAAATCGCTTGCAAATGACACACGTGTTATTTACTTATCGATAACACCGGACGTAAACAATCGGAAGTCTCAGAAAGCCGCGAGATCGCATTTCTACAGCACTTAGTAGCCACGAATGCTGTAGGACGATTTGCTCGAGTATAGATGCTCTCGGCCGCTTTGCCCGGTAAAGGGTTAATCTAATGACACATAGTTTAGCAAAATATATCATTTACGACTTGTGAATTGAAGTGTATCGTAACTACAATGAAGCATGCTTAAAGACTTAACTGGAATTGTGCGCTACTGCTCCAATATGGAGATTCACTGTCATATTGGCTATTGACAGGAACAACTTATTCTAATAGATATTTTGTCTTCTTCTTCTTATGCGTTCCTCCGGAGTTTTTTCAGATGTAATTGCGGTGTATTGTTATGCACCCTTGGGCCTAGGCCCTTAGGTCAACACATCCGACTTTTGCGTGTGTTTTTTACCAGGGTTGCATTCCAGGGGGACTCACTTTTGTGGTGCCATCCACATCCCAGCTGGTCAAGTTAGAACGGTCGAATACTTCACGATAAGCCCTCAAGAGAAGGCAGGGACAGTCCATGCGCATTATCCGCTATCCAGGGAGGCTTCCATAATTGCAGAGCCAACACATAGCGCGCTGGTGCTGGGCTTACCATGGGAATCGCCACGTCCTGCTCATGGCTGCTTTATTTCCTCACTTCCATGTATTGGGCCTTTTGTTCATTACGGGCTGTTCCCCGCACAAACCTGGGGTGGTTTGACTGCAGACGGTATCCACTCAGAGAGCTTTAGATTCGAACATGTACAGGTCGCTGTGCCCGGAAAACGAAATAGTTAGAGCTGTTCCGAACACGAAGGACATTCGGAAGGCTAGATAAGATAGTCAAAGCTGTTGCAATCATGAAGGACATTCGGAAGACTAGTTAGTCAGAGTGCCGAGCACGAGGGACATTTTTGCGTTGTGCCTGATTTATTTGCGCCCTTGGGCCAGCACATCCGACTTCAACGTGCATTTTTACGGGTTTGTCTTCCCGAGGTTTCGAGGGATCTTAGACTCTTACTGTTGTGTCGCCCGCATCTCAGCTGGTCAAGGTAGAACGGTCAAAGACATCACGGTCAACTCTTAAGGGAAGGCAGGGACAGACCATGGGCATTCCCCGCTATCCAAGGAGGCTTCCATAATTGCAGTGCTCTGAGACTGGGCTCACCTGAGGAATCGCCACATCCTGCTCATGGCTGCTTTAATTCCTCTCTTCCATATATTGGGCATTTCAGTTTGCCACTGGCTGCTCCCCGCACAAACCAGGAACGGTCAATCTGCAGATGATATCCACTAGGCAAGCTTTCGCTTCAGACTTCCATGTAATGGATTCGTTAGCCAGGCGTTCCATTTCTTGTCAGTGAGATGTCCTTCCACCTTTGACCACACTCACTCTATGAGTATAGATACAGACTTTCATCGTAACCATTTCGTGCGACTGGGGCGCTTTTACCACCTGTAGTACCCGCTCACGGGGCAGGCCACATGTGCTGCCAGGCTCAGCACTCCACCTCCGCGCATCAGTGCGGTAGTAACGGCCAGGCCCTCTCATCCGGGAATCCCTCATATCCCCCAGCTGAGAGCCTTCGACCAAGTATCTGAACTAAGCATGTAGCATACTCAGCATCTCACCTCCATTTTGCAGTAGGTGAGTATCGGCCCGGCTCTCACATCCAAGGGTTTATGGCTTAGAGACTCTTAGAGTATGTGTCCATACCAAGAATTAGTGGCTTCATGCGCCTGATTTGACCTTTCGACTGCTATCCTCAGTCTACCTGCAGAGCAGCAGGTTGTGTCTCTCTTGGTCTGGTCCCTATCTCAAGGCCTGTCCGACATGTAGTTGGGTTTCCGTCGGCAGGTCTCTTGAGGTCATTGGGACACACAAGCCCCTCTACCACGTCAAGGTGGAGACGCATCAGAGGGGTTTGTCTTATTATAATATTAAATATTATTACAAACCTGTTTGCTGAGAAAATATATTTAAAATATAGAGGTAGGTGATGAATTAAACGAAAAATTAAAAGACCCTTTTCAATCTTGAGACTATTGGATGGTGCTAGCCCTATATATTTTAACATTCATAACATTGTGCTGGCATAAAAATGTATGAAAGATCTTGTTAGATAACAAAATCTGTTTGCTGCTGCAATAATTGTGCTTGTTTTGAGCCCTATAATGTTTTGATTTCTTTACTGCAGTGTTTCTTTCGAGGCACAAACTTTCGAAGCTGAGTAGATATAATATTTGTGCTGTTAAGCAAGGCTGTAGTATGTTGAAGATAAAACTTATTGGAATGGGTGTTGAGTTTTAAAGTGATGTTTAAACATTTGTATTGTTACTGTTGTGTTCTGACTTCATCAGATAGTTCGTGATAAAGTCAACATTCATATAGATTGGGTAACAAAATAGCAAAAGCCTCCAACAAGCAAAGTAAACTTCGTTTTCAAAAACAACCAGTAATCTTCAGTTTTATTTTTCCTTGTTCATTAGATATTTTTTGTTTTGTTTTGGATGTAATTGCATCCTGTTTACAGCAGAGCTGAATAAATGCGCCTTTCAGTCAACACATCCGACTTTTTCCCAACATTTGTTGGTTGTATTAGTCTTCCCAAGTTGTTTCTTAGGACATTCCACAACCTTATAGCTGTGATATCATCTTTGCGTATTTTTTATTCAATTCACTGCACACACATTAATTATGCTGGGCATTTGTATTTCATTTTTTCCCCATTTTATATCTGATATAATAATTTCATAATTTTTGAAAAAATAAAGAAATGTTATCTTTGTGTAGCACTTATTGGTAAAAAAGATTTAATGTCTTTAGTTTTTCAAAGATTATGAAAAATATTTTCTGGTTAGATTTGATATGTCAGATGACATAATATCAGGAAATATCATTTCCTTTTATCATCCCATAAATAACAATACACTGTTTGTATGGGTTTTAAGAAATAATTGAGTTGTTAATGATTTCCACTCATTTTAAGTATTTTCTGCAAAGTTTCTGTGTGACAAGTTAATATTTTACTTTTTTTTTAAAATGGATTATGCTCACTAGTTATTTTAAATAAAAGATTAATTTTCTACTTAGAAGAAGTGTAAGAACTTGAATTAGGTACTTATGGAATACAGTTCTCATGGTCTATCCAACTATCTAGGTCTCATGCTAATCGTTTAATTTTGCAAATGTTGCTAAAATACCTAAGTAAAAGGAATACAAAACAAAATATTCTGAAACTGGGTTGCAGTTATGTTGTTTTGACTACACATACTTGATATCTTATGTGTAACCATATGATCATGTTGCAATATATATGTGTGTGGGTGTGTGTTTGTTAGTGTGAATGGATGGAGAAATAGTCCTTTTCATATTAATATGCTTGCTGATATAGTTTTTGCTTTGTGCAGTGCTCTCAGAAGGTGTCTAGCCTGTTTTAAGCAAATATATTAATAATGAATGTTCTATATTTGTATATAGTTTAGTGTTTCTATGTTGTGTGTTTCAAATACTTGAGTTTTGAGGGTGTTTGCCATGTAACAAATAGTAGGATTGGAAACGTTTAAATAATTTTTATGGCTGCCACCTTCATTGATTTGTTTTGAATTTTTTCTTCTTTCCAGGTTCCTGAGCTGAAACAGGCTTTAAAGGAAAAAGGACTTGCAGTTTCAGGCACAAAGCCTGAACTAGTCAAGAGATTAGCAGAATCACTTGGCACCACAGGTACTGTAATAAAAGGAAAAAGTGCCATTGCAGATAGTGCCATTGTAATGTAAAGTATTATACCTTGACATATTCTAGGCCCAAACATATCATATGGAGTGGCCAGATTCCTTGTTCATTGCCTTTCCTTCCCTGGCAATTCTGAGATAATTCCGAAAATAGTTTCAGTGCCCATGTCTAATAATAACATTCTTTTTGTTCGTTCTTGCTTTCGTGTTTCCTGAAAAAAAAATTTTAATGATGAACAGAGGGATGAGCCTGCTCTCCCACTGAGATCCTGAAGTCAGCAACATTGACCAGAAGGTGGATGTAGAAACCACAATATGCAACTGTCATCATTACATCGATACACTGTCAGATAATGCAAATGATGCGTGTCAAATTATCACCACTTGGACATAACAATTCTGTAGTTTATTCTGTAATATTTTTCTTAATGAACTTACTTGTTACTATTCTTGTGTCATGTTGAGAAGCTTAGGTTAGCACCAATGTACTACGTCCTGTATACTGTCTTGTTGCATTTCTGGTCTCATCATTGCTCACACTAAACTAATTGTTCAAATTCATCAAAATAGATCCATAATTTTATCTTCTTGTAATTGTATCTTTGATCATTGCATCTCATGATGAACTCACTTGTTTTTCTTTAGTTCCGTACAACTTGGGATTATGTGTTGATTCAGTGGGGCATTGTATCTCTGATTTTTTTTTTTTTTTTTTTGGGTCTTTCATTGTCTCAGTATTCAGACTTTGGTCTCGTGTCTACATATTCTGGGAAGCCTTGATGGGCCTAGTTAGTCCACTGACCTAACTAACACATTAAAGTTCCACACCTTTTCCTTAATTTGAGATGTATTGGGTTTATGGTTAAAAATAGTTAGTTGCATATCCTTTACACATTCTTCATCACAGTCAACCCCAGCATTGTTTGGCTGTTTGTGATTTCTTGGCAAGTTTCACGTTCAGTAGTTTGCCATTGCTTTCTTAACAACCGGCACTCATACCTTTGTATGGAAATCAAGGCAAGGCAGTCTACTGCCAAATCGCCCACAACTGTGTTTTGAACGTGGTATGCGGGATTACGAAGTAGGTTTATGGTACTGGCTCCATATTGTTTTTTATAAACCAACTAGCTGACCCGGCCCGGCTTCGCCCAGCCCCTGGTGGGGGTCTGTCTGTCTGTCTGACCCGGCCCGGCTTCACCCAGTCCCTGGTGGGGAGCATCTCATTTAATTCATATAAGTAGTCATATAAGCTCCCGTTCCCGACTGTCTTGTCTGATCCGGCCCGGCTTCGCCCAGCCTCTGGTGGGGAGCATCTCATTTAATTCATATAAGTAGTCATATAAGCTCCCGTTCCCGACTATCTGTCTGTCTATCTATCTGACCCGGCGCGGCTTCGCCCAGCTCCTGGCGGGGAGCGTCTCATTAAATTCATATAACAAAAAAAATTAACTTAAGAATGTCCTTCCACAAACCATCCATTATTTTTAATGAAAACTGTTTTTAATCACCTACATGACTGTAGATAACTTCTTTAAACATAAAAAGATGAGTTAGAAAATTTCACTATTTAAATAGATGCATTATTTTTATGAAAACTTTGAAAATGCTTTAAAGATTATATCATTATTTATTATAACTCATATGCCTGTACTCATATAACTGTAGACAAAGAGTTTATAAATCTTTGAAAACAATGCAACAATCTATATATAAAATATATAGCAATGCTGTTAAAATTTATGCCCTTGAAATAACTTTTCTTAAGTTAAGTCCCCTCGCTATATATAAATGATAATGTAAATTTAAATATTAAATTTTAATAAGTAAATAGCTGATTGTACACTAACAAACTATGACAGTTGGCTGCACGGGAATGAAAAGAATACATGTAGAAAATTTCATCTCAATCGGATGGACCATTATCGAATGCATCAAATACATCCCTACACACATACATACATCGTCTTTTATATATATATAGATCAGAATTTAATGGATGATATGGTCATTAGCATGCCAGCCATCTTTACCTCCAAAAAAATTTTTGGTGCCCATTTTAAGGTAGTGTCAGCCTAGGTGCCCAGGTCAGTATTTTAAAAACAATCCCTGCCTTGAGAAGGGCTTAAATACGTAACCACTGGGCCTGCATACAAGCATCTGGCCACTGTTAACACAGTCCCCAACTACCACAGTGCTCAGAGCTAGTCATAAGTCCATTTTTCATTTTGGGACTTCATAATGCTATGGGCATAGTCTGTGTGAAGCCTTATCACTCATTTCTATTGCAGTATGTGCCATAGCATTACTTCTACCTACATACTCTGGTCAGGATTAACATCCAAGTATTCCTTTTAACGTATACAGGGATCTCACATAGACATTTTTCTAACTCATTCTGTACCAAGAAACTTACTGACTACTTGTACCGACAGCCTGGTAACACTTCCTTGAAAAACTTGAACATTTATTTACAGCTGACAAACTTTATGGGGGAAAATATAAGAGAAAGACAAAGATAAATACCTGGATGGCTTCTTCATATGGCATATTCAGAACAAAGGCATAGATCTGATCTGAGTCTCTGGTGATTGAGATGCTGATTTATGACCACCCTTGCTTATCGGCACATGATGATGATTTGCAACTGGTTTCAACACTGCTCAGGCTAGTCTAAACTTTTCATAATTTCATCAATATTTTCTTATAATTGTAAACATGCTGAATAAGACATTGTGGCAAAGTGGTTAGTATGATTATCTGTCAAGACAATGGTTTGAGTTCAATTCCCTGCACTGACAGAATTATTTTCTTTGACCTGTACAACTCTGGGGAGACCCAGGCTCATAAAATTGGTTCTGGATTATTTTCATACATTTCTGGAATTTTAATGGGAAGGAACGATGGTAAGGAAGAAAGCTGGTTAGCTTATTGGCAGTATCCGCTGTTGGGCTACCTTTACTGGAGTATGTATTTATGTGTTATTGAGTGGGTGCGTAACTGTGAGAGTTTGTGTAACTGATGTAAATGTATATGCATGAATGTACGTGTGTCAGCTTGCATGTCTGACACATAACATGGTAATATGCATTGTTTATGTTTACAACATTCATGTGACAATGTTGATTTCCTATGTGAATTTAACATGCACAATTGATGAACAAAGGATGAGTGATTGGAAGGGACGAATATAAGACAAGCCTGCATGCCCAATTTGTGACTCTTTGAAAATAAAGTTTGTTCATTTGTTCATTACCTTTACACATTTTAGTTGATACAAATAACTTTCCATTGTTTCTTTTCAGTTGATACTTCAAAGGGTGTTTTAGAAGACTTGCAGGGCATAGATGACATAGTAAGTTCATAATGTGATTCTTGTTCAGAATTCTGTCTCGTCTCAATTTACTGGCATGGCCCTGTGAGTCTTGGGTTGGGGTCAGTTGATGATGAAATATCTGCAGCTGGGGAGGAAACATGGTCAGCCTTGGACTGATCCCAGCCAGTGTGTTTGTGCTGTGCTGAATCATGATCCTGTTACAGCCTAATGTCAGTAAAGGACCCTATTCCACAGCTTGAGATGGTTATATGGTGCTAGACATTTGTATACACCAATCTCTCTAGATAGGTAATATGGTCAATGGGATGTCAGCCATCTTTAATTCCTCAGTCATTTCCTGGTGTCTGTTTTAGATTTTAGATTGAGTTGATCTGCGAGTCCAGATCAGCTTTAACAAATACGTCTCGGTGGAGATTCGAACACATAACCACAGGGTTAGCAGTCAAGTATGCTAGTTACTGCGCCGTTGCAGCTTCCTAGATATAAGTATCGGCATATTTAAAATAATCGTAATCGTTACAGTTGTGCAGCATATCAGAATATAATTTTTCAGGCTTGGTCCCAGCTTTAAAATGTTAGAAGTCATTATCTCTTGCATACCTACACTAGTGCTATCTTTGATGTTAGCGATTCATCTATGTGGTTATTGCACTTTAAAACCATATATTTACTGCCGTACACAAATAGGGACATTTGATCAGGCTTTATTCACATAAATTAATCAAACAAATTCACTTTATTTTTCTGTGTATTCTTTTCATGATGAGTGTCTCTGTGGTTTTTCCAATGTCAATTTATCTTCCTTTTTTTTAATTATTACAGCTTAATGATGATGTGGTGCCAGTCACCAACAAAAAAGTTATGGAAGTTAAAGCAGCTCCAGCACCAACTGAGAATCCTGCAGCCAAAGAAGTCGCACCAGTCTTACTGTCAGAGAACTCTGATGTAGTTTCTTCAAATGGGGTAGCTGCAAAGTAAGAACCATTTGAACATTTGTGCATCATATTTTTATTATAAGAATAGTCACAGTTGTTTCCCTGCAGGCAACTTACGTCTGTCAGCCTCACTTTAAGCTTGCAGACAGTTTTTTAAAGTTTGACTCGCACTACTTTTGCAACTGGGCTGAGATCCAAGTCAGAATTGATTTTACGTCCAAAATTGCCAAATAGTTACTTTGCTGTGAAATGGCAAGTAATAAAATGTACGTAAATAATCTGGCTATCCCGCACTGTAAAATTGTTGCACCTATTATGTTAACATTATAGCAATTCATGTTCTACAGCAATATTTATATCAAATTTATTTGTCATAGGACTTGAGGCAGATTCATATATGCTCAGTATCCCTCAGTTGGAGGACATTGATTTGTAATGAAGCCAGTCCCTGCATGTCACTCTTGTCAGATACCTCTAGTGATGCCAAGTTCCAGCAGTGAAGCTTGCTGGTTCTTTCATTTGTGTTTCAGCAAGATTTTATAAGTGGCTTGCATTGTAGATACCTCTAGTGATGCTAAGTTCCAGCAGTGAAGCTTGCTGGTTCTTTCATCTGTGATTCAGCAAGCATTTATAAGTGGCTTGCATTGTCTGTCTTTGTCTACTTCATCCCATAGAACACTTTAGCTGCAAAATCCAAATATTCATTATCAGGCTGCACAAGGTTTGACACGAGTTGGTTGAGGGCTTATGCTGCATTGGGAGGTAGAAGGCAGAAGAAAAGAGTGTCTTTTCTCCATCCCCAATTCCCCTGATTGGAAACCAATACACAGTCTCTCTCTCTCTCTCTCTCTCTCTCTCTCTCTCTCTCTCTCTCTCTCTCTCTCTCTCTCTCTCTCTCTCTCTCTCTCTCTCTCTCTCTCTCTCTCTCTCACGCGCTGCGCACACACACTCACACATGTCCCTTTACTATGGAGCTTAGCATGGCCAGAAGGGTAGATTGCTGCTTGCATTACCTTCATGTGACATAATTTAACTCCTTAATGTCAGCGCCGACTCTATGGCGAAGGAGTTAAAATACAATTTGTAATCCTGCATACCACGTTCAGAACACATCTGCAGGTGATCTGGAAGCAGACCGCCTTGTGTTGGTTTCAATACAATGGTATGAGTGCTGGTAATTCAGAATGCAATGACAACTACTGAATGTAAAAACGCTTGCCCAGAAATCACATACAACCAAAACATGCCGGAGCTGACTGCTATGTCCTGCAAAGTTTATGAAATGTCTCTATGTGTACAGCATATATAGACATTTGTTTTCCATGTTTCTCTATTACAGAACCAGTGTTAGCATAACTAGTGCAGCAGACACTACAGTTGCTGGAAAGCCTGCAGAGGTCGCAAAACTCTCTGACGCTGAGGTATACACAATTACTTACATAAATAACTTAGTTAACAAATGTAGCACTTGAAAGTAGTAGAATGATTGTTCATTGTTTGCTTTGTCAGAGTGTAAGTTGAGACCACATTTTAGACCAGTGTTTCCCAACCTTTTTTGTGCTATGCCCTACCTAAGCCTTTCTAAAATTCTTATGCCCCCCCCCCCCCCCTCCTCAACATATACATTATTTTTAATATTCAAACATTTAAATGTTCACTAAAGAAACTTGAATGATAGGTTTTAGGAAGAAATCAATAGGAAATTACTGAGCAAACACAGTAAGTAAATTTTCAAAACATATAATGGAGAACTGAAATTCAAGTACAAAATAATTTTAATGAAAGATTTTTCTATATTATTTTAATTATTAGTAATTATTTATTATTTAAATTTAGTGAGATCCTTGCGCTTGATGCTTGCTGCAAAGAGATTTTATGTCAGGTTCCAATTTAGTTAACTTCATTCTCAAGTCTGCCCGTTGTGTTATATCCACCCGATTTCTTCCATTTTCGAATTGCCCCCCTGTGGAGCGTGGTCCCCACGTTGGGAAACACTGTTTTAGACTGTTTAGTTTTCAGTTATAATTTTGTGAAAAGCTGTATTTGAAGACATGCTTTTTTAAATTTTTCTCAAGATGTATAATTGCTCATGTTTGTATCATGGAAAGATCTAGTTTTTCATTTGATGCAATTAAAATACTGATTCAAGGAAATAGATGTAATAATTATTTTTGTTTTATAATGTCGTGTTCGGCCCTCTAGGTTATAATTATGATTTACAGTGTCTATTGTCATTTCAGATTATGCATTTTAAAATTGTTTCTTTTTCTAACTTCCAATGACAAGGACTTATGCATTGTTTGATTATCGAAGCATGATATTCATGTTTACCTCTTCACCTTCTTCATAGGGACATGTTATATTTTTATTTCTTTTAGTGTCACCATCATCAGTGCCTTGCCAACTGTTGTGGGCAATCATGCTTCTCCTTGTCTTGTTTTCTCCAACAGCATGTATCAATTTATATGTTGATACCTTCGGTGCTATAACAAAAGAATCTTCTCTCATAGTCTTCCTCTCACTTTTTTCCAGTTGTTGTAACTTCCAGTTTTTCTCTTATTATGATGTGGCAAAAAAGTAATGACTGCCTCTCTCTAATGTTTGTTATGTTGTCTTTGTGTCTTGGCTTCTTTCAGAACATTTTGATTGCTCATTTTGGTTATTTTAAGAAATGTTCTTCTTTCTCAGAGACTTCATCAGTAAACATTTGCACGTTTAGTCTGTAATGATGGATGTTTAGAAATAAAATGGACATTCTAGTAGCACATGTTTAAATATTTTCTGAATTTTCCAACCTAGAGGCTGAAAATGAGAGCTGAGAAATTTGGAGCAGCATCAGCTGACGCAAAGAAAGAACAGAGAGCTCAAAGGTAAACATATTCTGAGGCATAAGCATTGTTTTCTCTTTTCTCCTTTTTATGTCTCATAAGTTAAGTTAAAGACACTAACTTCATGCCATGTGGCATACTAAAGATATCTTGATACACCAATCAGCACTCAATGGGTCATGTGGTTAGTTGAAAGCCGGCTGCCTTTTACTTCCCAGAACATTCTCTGGTACCCATTTGTATGAGACTAAAGTCGACTCTAGAGCCATGTAAGTCTTCCTCTTCTTCTGCGTTTGCCTGGAATGTTGTTTTAGACGTAATTGCATTGTGCCTGTTTACAGCAGAGCTGTGATATTTGAGCCTTTTTGCCGACACATCCGACTTCTTCAGGCATTTGTTGCCCAGGTTACTTCCAGGGTGTTTCGTAGGACATTTGACTCTCACTGTTGTGGTGTTATCCCCATCCCAGCTGGCCCATTTAGAACAGCAGAAGATATCCCGGTCAACCCTCAAGGGGAAGCAGGGGCAGAGAACCATGTAAGTAAAAATCAGTTATCCCTGTTCGTGCCATGAGGCATGTTGGGTACATGGTGCTAGCCCCATGTTTTTAGATTGACTCAATGGTTGATGTGTGATCAGTATCATACTGATGTCCTTTACTTCCCAGGACATTTCTTGGTGTCAATTTTGGGCTCCCAGATAACTGAAAATAATCCCCGCCTTAAAGGGCTTCGAACACATGGCCACCAACTTGGCAAGCCAGGCATTGCACAACTATGATTTATATATTAGACTGGATTGTATATTAATGTTGGGCTTAAGGAGCTAAGTTGTTTAACATTGTTTGTTGTTCCCTCAAATATCAAATGAGAACCTTTTGTCTGTATAAATGGCTGGTTTGTTTTGGTTTGTAAAGTCTCATCTTCATTGCACATATACCCCCATAAGTGCTCCAGTCTCCTCCCAGAGATCACACTAGAAAGCTCTCAACGCAGTGCACAGACTCTGTAGCATGGACAAGGAACCCGTTGTGTGTATACCATAATCTTACATGCTATAAATATTCCATATGTGGGTAGGTTTCTCAAATTTTGGAATGTTGCCTACCCTTCATTTTTTAGCTTGTATGCAGGTCTTCCCAGTTTTTCATCCATTTATCTGAGGATAGACATTCAGTCCACAAGCCTAGGATCAGGGGGTGGAGTTTACAATAACCTTTGCTCCACAGTGTGATTTGTAGTGTCTACATGAGTCAGAGTTATGTCTCCAAGCCAAATTTCCCTTAAGATATAAATGACATAAACTACCATCATTCATTACCTTGTTCATAAATCTCACTAACCGTCGTATAATGGAGGGAACAGAGAGTATAATGACAGGATGTAACTATTGGGCACTTCAAACTACTTAATAGTTTCTTTCCCTCATGGCAATAATTTTTTTTTGCATTTATCTTACTGTAATACTCACATTTTTATGATTGTCTACGAGCAGGTTTGGCTTATCAACTTCAGGTGGTAGCAGTGATGCTTCTAAGCAACAGACAGTAAGTGATTATAATTATTTAGTTTTAACTGCTATAGATACTGCTGGAATTTCATTAAGTTCTGGTAATCTAAGGATTAAGGAACCCCATTTCCATGCCAGTATAGCATATTGGGGATGCTTGTTCAATTGGCACTTGCTGGGGATGCTTGATCAATTGGCATTTGGGGATTTGGTATGTATTATGCCAGCTGTCTTTTTTCCCCAGAAATTGTTTCAGTATCCATTATGCGAGGCTGGATAAAATTCAAAGTATCAGAAACAGACAATCCACATTCCTTGAGAAGAGGTAAACTGGAAAATGTAACAACAGGAAAATTGGGGACTTAAAGATACAGAGGAAGACCTATAGATAAGATACTTGACAGCCTGGCATGGAATAACATCTGTGCTAGAAATTATTGGCAACATGTGAGATGGGGGAGGGGGGGGGGGTGTAGACAAACATGACAGCAGTGTCAAATGTCAAACACCACGAAGAAGTAGAAACCTACAGTGGAGAGTAGACCCCAGACCTGACAACATCTTTTAAAATGAGGAAAGCTATTCACATATATTTTCTCCTTATAGTTCATGCCGTGTGGCAGGAGTGATCATATCTGTTCATAGCCCTTTGTCTCGTGTACTGCCGATCATTTCTGGTACTGATGTTCCTCCATGCCCTGATATCCAATTGTCCAACATCTTCTGCCTTGGTCTCCCCCCTGCCTCTCATTCCCTCCAACTTGCCTATTCTCCAGTTATTCCCTTCTCATGACATGCTCAAAGGTGCATGTAAACAGTTCTCTTTGAATATTATATAGGATGTAAATCATGCATGTGGCTGTGAAAGTCAAGGGGAAACCTCACAACCTTATGGCCAGTCATAAAACCAGACATATGGTGAAGTGACATGTTAAAAAACTGCATTTGCCTGTTAAAAAACTGAATTACCTGATCCTCTTTAGCCTACAGTCCACCTTATTGCTGATAGTTGGGAAAATATTAACCCATCTAAACATTACAAAATGTATATTAAAAGTAACATTTATGATTTATAAGTAACATTTATGATATTACTGTATGAGTGATATCTGTAACCATATACCTATTATGTTCTTGTAATATTGGCATATGTTCACTAAAAGTGGCTTTATTCTGTAACCTTCTTTTCTGTAAATGAATTAGTTGTTTTGTAGCTTTAAATTGTGAAAACAAATGCAATAGATAACATTCACTTGCACATAAATATTATATATACAGTTTACAGATTAGATCCAATGTTTAGTAACCAGTCAATACATTGTGAGTTTACTGGGTGCTGAATGAGTTTGGTTGCCAGTATCAATACATTCAACTCAAATGAATAATGTGCATGATTCACTTAAGAGTAAAAGAGAGTAAAACCTAACATGAACTTTGTGATAAAGTTGTTTATAATCATTGTTCAAGTTATTTATTATCATTGTTAGAATGTACCAGACTGCTGTGTAGTCAAGCATGTTGTTTAGAGTAACTAATTGAATCATGTTCTTTGTTTCTTGCTGTAGCCTGATGAGTTCGAGAGATTGAAGAAGAGAGCTGACCGCTTTGGGGCGGTAGTGTCAACCTCATTATCCAAGGTTTGTCTGTATTTGAGTTTTTAGTGTTTTATATATTATCTAATTTTTATATTTATATGTTTTAAATGAACGAAATTCTGTCACTATTGAAGCATTCTGTTTATTGCAGATATGGTGCTAACCCCGCATGTTTGTAGATGAATCTACAATCAGTAGGAGATGTGGCTAACCTTCTTTATGCGATCTGACATTAAAATCCATTAATAAAACATCTTAAGAACAAGGTTTCAAAATCAAAAAACTATTATTATGAAACATTTTTAAGGTCAGCTGTGAAGCAAACAGCATGGCTTTGTCTATAGATTTCAGTTTTAAATCTCTGGTCTGTTTAGATTAAGTACACAGAGCATTGTATGTAAGTAAAGTTAATAGTCCATTTGAAAGCCCTATTTGGCACATTGTGTTAGGCCCATATTTATTTTAACTAAATGACACATAAGGGGTAACATAAGAAAGTAAAGGGCCTTTTTCTTAAGACAAATTTAGACATGTGGTGCTGCACCCATATTTCTGTAGACCACTTGGCACTCTGTGGGTGATGTGGTCAGTATCATAACAGCTGTCTTTACTTCCCAGGACATTTCCTGGAAAACATTTTAGGCTGGGTTGATGTAAAAAATGTGCCCAGATGCGGATTCAAAACCACGATCACCGCACCAGTTGTGAGTGTCTAGCCACTACACTACTGCGGCTCTCAATGGAGTAATATATTTAATAATATTCCAGCTACCTGTACCCGCAATTCAGGTGCCTATTTTGTGGGGTATAATGAGGTTAGCTGTGAATGTGTTGAATAAGCAGCCGTGGACCAACACAGGCGGTGGTCATTGAGAGGAGGCGAGATAGTTGATGGGGCAGCTATCTCTATAAAATACCTCAAAACTCTTTGATGAGGCCATCGGCAGGTAAGAGGTGCCACCTCTCCCTCCTGCTACCTTGCAGGGTCTGTCTCTTTAGGCAAAAGCTAGTGGAGTCAACCATACACAAACCAGCGGAGAACAAGGGGAAACCACTGCTGTATTTTCCCAAGATAATCATGCTTTGAAATTTCGATCAAATGAAGGACATTTTGTGCAATAAATCAGTCTACGATCATCATGGGGATTTACTGTGTCTCTCTTGCAGTATGAAAAGTTTGTAGTGCTTGACAGTCTTCATCACAGTGATGGCCCTGGTCTCTCAACACTTCATTGGTGAGACTGTCTGCCTAAGTTGTTCTTAGAGAGCTGAAGACAATTCTTGGTGAAAAGGAAGCCCAGGGCCCTGGTCTATCAACACTTCATTAGCCAGACTGTCTACCTAAGTTGTTCTTAGACAGCTGAAGACAAGTCTTGGTGAGAAGGAAGCCCAACCATGACACACCAACACCTTTGCATCCCATATGTAAAACAGTTAATTGTTCTCCATTATATATGGGCAGCGTTAATTCCCACAAAATGAAAGCTAGCTGTCTATATTATAATGTAATAGCTTCCCCCCAAATTGAAAGCTAGCTGTGTGCTGGTGCAATGAATGCTGTCATCGTTTTGTGAGAATGATCTGTATCCCTCTCCTGTATAGGTTGAAGAGGAAGAAAGAAAGAGGAAAAGGGCAGAGAGGTTTGGAGTTGCAGTGAGTACAACAACAGTCAAGACACTTGCAGGAGTTGCAGCGAGTACAACAACAGTCAAGACACTTGCAGGAGTTGCTGGCACCGATGTGGACAATGAGGTAACTGGTGCTTTTCACGTAAATAAATAAGTTGCTCCATTGCAGATCCACTAGAGTTGTTACTTCTCGTAAACTAGTTCTAGAAAAACTGATTTTTTTCCCCACTTCCCTGTAATAGATCTTCTTCTTCTGCTGCGTCCATCCGGAGTTTGTTTTTTTTTCTGGCGTGATTGCGTTGTGCCTGTTTACAGCAGAGATGCGTTCTTGTGCCGTTAGGCCGACACATCCGACTTCTGCGGGCATTTGTTGACCAGGTTAACCTTCCCGGGGGTTTCTTAGAACGTTTGACTCTCACTGTTGTGGTGTTATCCCTCATCCCAGCTGGCCCATATAGAACAGTCAAAGACATCCTGGTCAGCCCTCAAGGGAAGGCAGGGGCAGACCATGGGCATTCCCCGCCATCCAAGGAGGCTTCCATACTTGCAGAGCCAACACACAGCGCTCTGATACTGGGCTCACCCAAGGAATCGTCACGTCCTGCACATGGCTGCTTAGCCTCACTTCCGTATATTGGGCCTTCCGTTCACCATAGGCTGTTCTTCCGGAAACCAGAAGAATGCAGTCTGCAGATGACATCCACACAGTGAGCTTTCGATCCGGACTTTCCACGTAATGGATTTGCTATCCAAGCAATATTCCATTTCGTGCCACTAGGACACTTTTTCCACCTTTTATGAAGCCCACACAGTGAGCTTTTGATTCGGGCTTTCCACGTAATAGATTTGCTATCCAAGCAATATTCCATTTCATGCCTCGGGGACGCTTTTATAACCGACATATCTGTGGTATGAAGTGCGGCAGTCTAATTACTTCTTCATGCACCTTTAAATGTCAACCTGAATGTAGTTAAAATAAGCTGCAGTCAAAATATCTTTCTCTGTTCTACATATATTGGGCAATCCTGCAGCAAATGTTTAGCTGTCATTTTACCAGTTCCACAATTACATTCATCGGTATCTCCTATCTTTAGTTTATTCTTCTTCTTTGCGTTCATCCAGTGTTTTTTCAGATGTGATTGCGGTGTGTCTAAGTTGTGCGCCCTTGGGCCGAAACCTGTAGGCCAACACATCCGGCTTTAGCATGCTTCTTTGACCAGGTAGCATTCCTGGGAGACTCTCACCTTTGCGGTACCGTCCACAACCCAGCTGGCCAAGTTGGAACGGTCAAAGACTTAACGGTCATATCCCTCAAAGGAAGGCAGGGACAGTCCATGGCATTTTCCGCCATCTAGGGTGGCTTCCATAATTGCAGGGCCGACACATAGCGCCCTGGTGCTGGGCTCACCGAGGGAATCGTCACGTCCTGCTCATGGCTGCTTTAATTCCTCACTTCGGACATGTGCTTGTCGTTGCGCCCATAAGTGCGTAGTGCCAATTGTTATTTTGCCACCCGTAGGACACCACTTCCGGCTTCGGCAGGCATTTTTAATGAGGTTAGCCTTTCTCGGGTTTCGAGGCACGTTAGACTTATTGTTGTGATGTCGCCCACATCTCAGCTGGTCAAGATAGAATGTCAATGACATCACGGTCAGCCCTCAAGGGAAGGCAGGGGCAGACCATGGGCATTCCCTCGCTATCCAAGGAGGCTTCCATAATTGCAGAGCCGGCACATATTGCTCTGAGACTGGGCTCACCCGAGGAGTTGCCTGCTCATGGCTGCTTTAGTTCCTCACTTCCATGTGTTGGGCATCTCGCTTGCCACTGGTCGCTCAAGCACACACCAAAAACGGTCAGTCTGCGGACGACATCCACTAGGTAAGTTTTCGCTTCCGACTTCGGACTACGCAATGGATTCGCTAGCCGCGCAATTCATTTCGTGTTATTGAGACGTTTTTCCACCTTTGTCTACACTCTATGAGTTAGATACAGTTTTCTTAACCATTTCATTCGACTGGGGCACTTCTTCAACCTTTTAGCTCACGAGGTAGGCTACATGTGCTGCCGGCTCAGCACCTTACCTCCGTACAGCAGTAAGCGAGAAACGGCCAGGCCCTCTCATCCGGGGATCCCTCATATCCCCCAGCTGAGAGCCTTCGGACAAGTATCTGAACTGGGCATGTAGCGTGCTCAGTATCTCACCTCCATTTTTCGGTAGGTGAGTATCGGCCCGGCTCTCTCATACAAGGGTAGTAGCTTAGAGGCGTTCAGCTACATCTCTCAGATGGAGGCCTTTGTGTAAGTGTCTGGACCAAGTTTGTGGCTTCGTGCACCTGAGTTTAAATTTTGACTGCTATCCTCAGTCTACCTGCAGAGCAGCAGGTTGTGTCTCTCTTAGTCTGGTCCCTATCCCAAGAGCTGTCCAATATGTAGTTTATATCCATTGGCACAGCGCATGGGGTCAGTGGGACACTCAAGCTATCCCCACCGCGGCAAGGTGGAGACACATCGGGGGAGCTTTAGTTTATTGAACAAGTGGTATTTCAGCCTGTTATGTCCTGTGCGGTGCGGAGTCTGAAGATTGCTACTTGTTCTCTTCGGTCGAGTTTGTAATATGCATCATCCTTCTGGTGGCCTGGATGCTCTGATTCCCATTTGGTTCTATAAGTGCTTTTTATAAACCTCTTTGCCTCATTATAAGTTATGTCTATGTCAGGCTGTGGTAGTCGTCCACCCTCTTTTGCTAGTCTGTCAGCCTCTTCATTTCCAGGTATACTGCAATGTGATGGGATCCACTGAATTGCAACTTTTTTGGATTTCTGGCATAGACCATGGAGTGCTGCTCTTAGGTCAGCTAGTTCTGTGCTGTTTTTGCTCTTCAGTATTGAGACAGCTGACTTTGCATCTGTGAAGATAGCTATTTGCTTCTCTTTATTTTCCTCCATCAAGAGCATTTCTGCTGCAGTTTTCAAAGCCTCTACCTCCTCTTTGAAGTTACTTGAAAATTTTCCAGTTAACACTGTTTTTTTCCACTCCATTTTTTTAATTTAGGAGAATTCTTCCTCCTCCATTTTCTGTTGAATTTTTGGCTGATCCATCTGTATATGCATGGGTCCATTTACTGCTTGGGTAATGTTCTTTTATGTAGTTTATGGTTATTTCTCTTCTTTCGGTTTCGTTCTGAGTGTTCTTTTTCTGAATACCAGGAATGTTTTCTATCATCTCAGGCAGTTGCTGCTGTCTCCAAGCTGAGAACTAGTGTGCATTGTAAATGGGTTTGACTGTTGATATGTTAAATATAGGATCTGCCCTAATCTTTTGTTTTGCAGTTGCTACAAAATTGCTACGTTTCAGTCTTCCCTTTCCAAAACCATTAAACCTGCTATACATAGGGTGGTCTGTCAATCTTCTGAATTTTTCTGCTTGTTGCTGGGCTCTGCTATTTCTTCTATCCTGCATTGGTTGTAAACAAGTGATCTTTTCTAGTTCATTAATAGGCGTCTTCAGGCTTCCAGTTATGATTCGCATTCCTTGATTTTTGGACTTTTGATTTTGCTGTTGCCCAAGCTGCAAAGCCATATTCCAGTACTGGTCTCACCCGTCCAGTATATAACTTCTTGAGAACTTTCTCATCTGCTCTCCACGTTGTACCAGCAAGCTTTTTCATGATTGCCATTCTTTGCCTTGCTCTTGTTCCATTTTTCTCAACCTATGTCTTCCATGTCAGGCGACGATCAAAGGTGACTCCTAGATAGTTTGGATTTTCTTCATGGCGCAATGTTTTTCCATTCAATACCAGCTTAGGTTACTGAGTTTTATTTGAAAGGGAGAACACTGTGCATGTTGTTTTCTCCTCACTTATCTTCACTAGCCATGATTTTGACAAGCTAATAAGGCTTGCTGTATTCTGCTGTTAGCTGTACTAATATATTCTTCAGATGTCCATATGGCTAGGTCATCTGCAAAGGAGGATGCATGTACTCTGGCTAGAAAATTTTCCGTGATGTCATTTATATATATGCTAGGAATAATGTTGGTGAAAGAACTCCTCCTTGGGGGACAACTTGCTCCAACAGCATCATTTTGCTGGTTTGTCCTGTACTTTGTCCTGGCAGTTCTGTTCTCAAGGTAGTGGCTGATCCATTTATACAATTTTCCCACAAACATGCATTTTTTGCAGTTTTACTTTCAGTCCTTCCTTCCATACTTTATCAAATGCTTTTTCTAAATCTATCCAGACCGCTAGTGTGTGTTTTTTCTCTTGGAAGGCATCCTCTATTTCCTGAGCTATATAGGTAATTTGATCTTCAATGGATCTGTAATTTCTGAATCCTGCTTGGTGTGGTGTTAAGAGTTGGTTTTCTTCCAGATGCCATGTTAGCCTGCCATTGATAATGTGTTCCATTAATTTTCCTACACAGCTAAGTAGACTGATAGGTCAATAGCCATTTGGTTTTTCCAGGTCTTTTCCTTTCTTTGGGACTGGTATTAGTATAGCTTCCTTCCATGCCTGTGGGACTATTCCTCTCTTCCAGCTGTAATTTAGGACTGCTAGTAGTTTCTTTTTAGACTTAGTGCCTAATCCTATTAGCATTTCTTTTGTGATTCCATCCTTTCCTGGTGATTTCTTCTTTTTTAGGGTATTCATTTCTTCCATTGTTAGATTTGCCATCATATATTCTGCTGTTGTCTCTATATTACTATGATGTATCTGTTTGTCTTTGATTGACTTTTTCTGTTTGGTTGTAATATCAATGTGGTTTGCACTGGCATAGTGTTCCATTAGTGCATTTGCAGCCTTTTTTTCCTGTAAGCAAGGCATTTCCTTAATTAATTGTTATTTGTTTGTTTCTAGATCCTTCATTGTTCATGGCTTTCACTAGTTTCCATAGTTTGTTTCCATCCCTGTCAAAATTCAGGTTTTCTGTTTTGTCCCTCCAACAATCTCTTGTTGTTTGATTTACTGTTCTTTTATATTTTACTGAGATGGCTTTGAGAGAGATGTTCGCTTCAGTTGTTGTGTTCTCTCTCTGCTGTCTTCCTGGCATCTTCAACTTTGTCCTCCAAACTTTGTAGTTCTTCAGTCCAGTATGGTTTGTAATTTTTCCTCGCTCCTCTTGGAATAGACTCAGTGGCCGCCTGTATTATTACTTCATGTTGCCATATCGTGTATTTATGTTTTCACAATATTTGTCTGTCAGTATGGCAAATCTGTCCCAATCTGCTCGTTTGTAATTCCAGCGGGGCAAAGGCTTTTGCTCCTGTGGAACATACTCCATATTCATTACAAGCTTGATTGGTCTGTGGTCACTACCTGCTAATTGGTCAAGCGTGTGGCGATCGATTTTGTGGAGGATGTCTCCTGTGCAGAAAGCTAAGTCTGGAGTAGAAGTGGTAAACCATCTTCTGGAGTAGAAGCTCGGTGTGTCATCCGCTTTGTTGAGTAGATGGAGATTTGAGTCTATTTCCCAGTCCTCCACTTCATCTCCTCTTTTGTCAGTATCTGGGTATCCCCATCTTTCTGAACGGCTATTAAAGTCTCCGATTTGTGTCAGTTATTTTCATGTCTGAGAGTGTAAGGTCCTTATCTGCTGGGCTATACAGATTGTAGATTCTTATTTTCACGTCCTTT
This sequence comes from Cepaea nemoralis, assembly GCA_014155875.1. Taxonomy (NCBI): domain Eukaryota; kingdom Metazoa; phylum Mollusca; class Gastropoda; order Stylommatophora; family Helicidae; genus Cepaea; species Cepaea nemoralis. The sequence goes on from JACEFZ010011379.1 coordinate 225,362, forward strand.
ATCATTATATCAACACTTATAATTTCCGTTTGGTTGTCAGAGATCACAGATACTTCGAGGCAAGGCATTGTATTTTGTGTAAGTATTAGAACTCCTCCTTTGTGTCCTTCACGGTCAAAACGTGTGGCCTGATATCCTCTGACTGAGAATTTGCGATTGGCGTTGAGGCGTGTCTCTTGAATGCATGCCACATCTATTCTATCTTTATGAAGACGGTGTTGGGGAGACTTTCTTGTTATAAACTCCTTCAGCATTCCATTGTAGTATGTTGAGTGTCCGGGGTGTTTGGTCAATAGCTCTTAACCTACTCCTCTGTGCCTTGACTCCACAGCACAGGGGAAGGTGACCACCAGTAGTCATGGGTGGACCCCCTCGAGGCAGGGGGCCCAGCACTATCACCGCCTGATGGGACTTCGCAGGGATTAGCACCATAACGATTAATTTTATTTGTGACATCATGAATTAAGTTACGTTGCACGCTTTGTCAAGCCTGTGGCTCAGTACATCCGATTTCGACAAGCATTTATTCGGGGATGCTTTCCTAGCCTTTGACTGTCCCCAGTCTACCTACAAGGCAGCAGTTTGTGTGTCTCTTCGTCTGGTTCCTCTCCCTTGATCTGTCGACATGGGTGACCCTACCAGTAGCTGTGCTACCGTCGGAATAGCTCTTGGGGTCATTGGAACGCTCAAGCCCCTCTACCTCATCAAGGTGGACACACGGGGGGGGGGGGTGGGGGGGGGGGGGGGGGGGGGGGGGGGGGGTAGATCTACATCTTATAGATATGAAAACTGTAGTAATTTGTCTGTACTTTTTTAGGGATCTCTTAAATTCAGTTATGTAAGGTCTTCGTTCTAGTAGTCCCACAATAAAAATGACCTGTTAACCTTTGACCTGTTTCTTATGCAAGTAATTTTTTATCTTTTCAGATTGTATATATGGTTGATGAATATCTTATGTGAATCTAATAAAGTTTAAACTTAAATACAATTAACTATGCTCAGGCTGTGGCAAACATGGGATATAACCTAAGTAGGACACATCTAGAGCATCAAGAAGATACTTCATTAAGCTCATCCACTTTACTTTCAGTAATGCTTCTGTGTAGTATTAATCACATTTGTCTAGTAATTGTTTTTATGCTTTATTCTCTTTAGGCTAAGAAAAGAAAAGAGCTGAACGTTTTGGACTTGCACATAACAGGAAAGAAGTTAAGAAGATGCTACACTCATGTTTCACTAAATTTCTTATAACACAATCATGTACATATCTCCTCTACATTATATGCTTGGCAGAGCTTAATTTGCAGAATAGATATTTATTTTTGTAGAATTCTGATATAGATATCAAGGCACCTTTTCAATAAAACTTCTAAATTGTATTCTAGAATTGTGTGCCGTAAAGTACGACGGTTTTGGAAAGATTAGGTCATTGTTGTAATTTAATTTCATTTGTACTTTCACATCTTCAGTTTTAATGCGTATTTTTGCTGTGTCTGTCTGGTTTGAATGAAACTGGCGTGTGCATAATTTTAAATAATATTAATCTAATATTTGTTGCACGGTCTTTCTGGCTTAATTTTGTCTTCTAGGAGTATATAACAGAGATAAAGAGCAGATAGCGACAAGTAAAAACTACATTCTATCACATGAACATTTATGCAATAAGTCCTTGGTATGGAGTTAGAAAAAGAGATTCTTGCATGCACGTAGAATCCAGTTCTACAGAGGCTGTAAATCCTGGTACAATTAGTAAACAAGCAAAAAATCCCTGAGGCTTGGAGAGTGGTTTGTAGAAGGAATGCTGAATAAATCCTCAGACAGCCAAAATGGAGTAATATGGATATTTTGAGGAAGGCTACGTTATAAAGATAACTCCCCTACCATAAACATCGAAAGAGGCAGTCTTCATTTTTGGTCACGTTATGATGTCTGGCTTTTTTTCCCCACTCTCTGAGTGCGCTGGCAGTAATTAATTCTCTGGATTTTAGCTATGCCAAATGGATAAGCACGCGTGTCTCTTACACATCCGGTGCTGTTGATGCCGGGAAACGGTAAGTGAACCCCTAAACAGACAGTTGGACTAAAACGATTGACTTCTTGTCCTAGTTTTGGGACATAATTAAAAATACCTCTAGTCGGAGTGAGTTCACTGATGGCGCAGGGACACTAGTCATGAGGAAAACTAATCACATGCAAAACTAGTCAAGAGTACTACTAGAAGTAGTGTGGATGGACTATGCTGAGGTCAATGCGACGAGAGCGCCCCAAAATAATGTAAGTATTCTCTCATGCGCTCCACGTTGGTGATCTGTCTATACATGTAGGGCTTAGAGTATCTCCCACAGCTTACGGATATGTCTGGAAGTGAGTTTATTTTCATGCCTCTTACTCACATCAAAACCGAGCATCTTTGGTCAAGCTCGTCTGTCTACACTCTGAAAGTCATGGGTCCATACGCAGACGTGTTAATCAGGGAGCGGCGGATGCGAGTAGACTAGAATGCTGGGTTCTCCTTTGGACGACCTGAGTGTGATCCTTGGTAGGATGTGATGTTCGTGGCTGAAGAAACACAAAAACCTAACCTGCACAGTGCGTGGCGACATGCACTAGCCAGGCGGCCGGAATCTTCGGGCTTAAGACCCTCTGTCTACACGCAATGGTACTATAGGCGTGAGAGACACGCACTCAGGTACAAGTGCAGTGTTCTCAGAACAATGGAGCTATGGAGTCATGCTTGTGTGATGCTTTAGCAGCAGCTTACTTTCTGCAGAGAGTTCAGAGTCAATGCGGATAAGCGGGGCAAGGAAGATGACCCTCTCACCTTTAACATTTTACTGATAAAGTCGATACAGGGTGTTCGCGAAGTCTCACTACACTTGTGTATGTAGACAAATTTGAAAATCGCGTTCTCTCCTTGATAACACCATTCTGGTTGGAGTGCAAAGAATTACTCAGCAGACGGCAGTCATTCGCCTGCATATTGCTTCACGATGGACTGTGGAGCACATTTGTTATGACATCATGCACTCATTTGCCACAATTGTTCTACATAAAGTGTAGTGCAGACTTTACAATACCCTGTATTAGCCATTTACAAATGAGCGAAACCACACAATAGTTTGACATTCAAAAGAGGCAGTGATTTACACGAAACGAACATAACAATCTGACACTAATTATTACAATAAATGATATAACAATTTTACAATAAATTACATAACAGTCTCGACATGTCGACATGTTTTCTGTATCCGTAAAGACTGGTGTTATGTAAAATATACAGCACGTTTGTAAAACAAAACTTACATAAGGTAAGAAATGAAAGGTCATTGCCGACAGAAGTTGAAAATGACAGATTTGCAAAATAAAAAAAACCCATGTCACGTCCGGTATCTTTATCTCAATGCCGGTGTCATCTTTTACTGTACGACCTATGTCGCAAAATGGCTCAGAAACACTCAACAAACACTTCACATGAGCTACAGTAAGGCTTAAAATGGGCAGCTAGTAGGAAATGAACCAGAAAAGAAAACTTACAGGCATACAAGAGGTTGCATAATTTACTGTCTGGCATATTGCATGAATCTCACAAACGCATACTGTAGTTATAATCTATGAAATGAATAACTGAATCATACTTTGGCTTGAAAATACTTAAAACATAGTACTGATATTGTTCTAATGTGTAGATTTGTTATCACCAGATAACGCAAAGCTAAAATGACGTCTTTCAACCGGGTGGTTGTCAAGTCTCATACATTGTATGTAGAAACAAATGTGAAAAAATGAAGACATGATTCATCAAACAAAAAGTCCTTAAAAATTATTAAAATTAGTTAATAGCCATGCTATTGGTAGTCTGACGGTTTTCTGGGAAGCCGGGAAGTATCAGTGTCATTAAACAGATGTGGAATGTTCACCTTGGGCTCACGAAATGATGGTTACATTGTCTACTAATACGTCAGATACCTTCTGCAAGTATATGTTGTTGTTTCTTCCGTGATAACACCATTCTGTTGGAGTGCAAAGAATTATCCAGCCAGATGACAGCCATTCGCTGCATATTGCTTAGTGATGAGTCTGGAGAACATATTTTATGACAACCATGCACTTCATTTCTCCACATTTGTT
>JACEFZ010011380.1:0-12500 GCA_014155875.1 Cepaea nemoralis
AACTATTAAAAACGGCAGGTGTTCTAGAGGAATCACAAAGCTGAAAATTTCAGAAGAACTTTTCAATCAAATGGCGACTGGAACGATTAATATTATGACTCTTCGTTGTCTGTTGAACGAGGCGACGGAGCGCGTGTGGGAATATCCTGAGTGCCGTGATTTCGGTTCTGGGCTCATAAATCATAAATCATAATAAAACGAAGCTGACTAAGCCCCGGTTATTTTGGCCGAGTCAGTGTTAGTTAGTTGGCTCAATTAAGCGGGTGGCCCGCACCTCACTTGTCTTACACAGTTAGTTAGAAAACGAGGACAGTAAAGAAGATTCATGCAGACAATATTCACGGACAGAAGGTGAAATAGTTTGGGTAGGTGGTGATAATGCATAAAGTGGTTGTGGTAAATCATAGACAGATGGTGACAACATGTATGCTAGTGGTGACAGGACATGGAGAGATGGTGACAGCACATAGACTGATTTGCGACAAATCATAGACATATAGTGAGAAAACATAAACATATAGTGATAACACATGGACAGGTGATGATAACACACTGACAGACGGTAACACCACATAGACAGATTGTGACAACTCATAGAAAGATTGTGACAACTCATTGGGGGTGGTTATGATTGATAAATAGGTGGTGACAAATCATAGACAGGTGGTGACAATCATAGACAAGTGGTGACAAGCATGGACATCATAGAATGGAAGTGGTAAATCTTAGACAGATAGCGTCAACTCATAGACAGGTGCCGACAACACCTACACAGGTGGGTACAGATCATAGACAGGTGGGTACAGATCATAGGCAGGTGGGTACAGATCATAGGCAGGTGGGTACAGATCATAGACAGGTGCTTACAGATCTAAAACAGATGGGTACATATCATAGACATGTGCTGACAATACATACACAGGTGGTACAACTCATAGACATGTGTTTAACATTCACAGACAGCTAGTGGTAAATCACAGATAGGTTATAACAAAATATAGACAGAGTGCCATGATCTAGTTTACAGATCATTGTATGGTTGGGATAAAGTACGGTCTATTCGAGGAGATTGTGCGAAGTGACCCACCATGTATAGTGATCACAAAAACGAGAAAAGCGTTCGGGACGTTTTGGTGAAAGGACAAAATGTCACCCTCAAAAATCAGTTGGGCTTGAGCCACAGTCGAGTATAGACGTGGTTCAAGATTTAGTAGCACGGGCAAGATTGTGCAGCCACTCGTGTAGTAAAATGCTGTTATATACGTGGTAATTAGTCTCGTCGCATAAGTGAGACTGAATACTTGAATTGTATCATGTGTAAGTAGCTGAATACACTGTGAAAATACCGTCAAGTTTTGTGTTCTGCTTGCGTGAAGTTTGAGTGTTCAGAGGTAAAGACTAACAGTGGCATCTAACCAAGCAGAATATAAGAATCATGAGTTGCAATGGTCCCATCACTCAAAAGCCATTATACTCTGTGGGATGACCAAGACACTTCCTGGCGCATGGGGCTCGTCTAGGATTTGAACCTGGGACCTCTCGCACCCCAAGTGAAAATCATACCCCTAGACGGAAGATATTGTTCATGAAAAGCAGAAGCAAGGAGAGTGTCAACGACTCTAACAATTGTAACAATTGTTACAATGGTTCCATCACCCAAAAGCCAATCTACTCCGTGGGATGACCAAGACACTCCCTGGCAGAGAGAGAGTGACGAATCATAAACATGTGGTAACAAAGTATGGACAGACTGAAGAATCACAGATATGTGGTAACAAAGTATAGCCAAGTGATCACTTGAGTGTGTTAATAGGTACCTACCATCAGTCACTCCCCAGCCAGCCACCACACAAAATTCTGCTTGACTGGGATCCGAACCTTCTTCTGGAAGACAGATTGGGGTGATGCAGTTCGAGAAGACAAGATCTTGACCGAGTGTGACAACAGCGATATCGTTGACTGCAGACAAGATGTATAACATCACATCAGTTTCGTCAACAACAAGAAACTACATGAGAACAATTACAGTATTGTACAGAGGAGAAATGTCAGTGTTGTTGATTCCTAATGTCAATCAATCTTATATCCTCTCAACTTTGCATTTAAAATATCGTATATTCTATCATCATTGCTGCCATTCAGTCATATACAATAATACTGCCTGATGTCAAGAATCGTATTCTATCAAATTTTTTATTTCGCATATCCTTTACAGGACATCGTGTCAACATCAGCATCTTTCAGCTGGTTGTTGATTTCTTGGCAAGATTACGCTCAGTGGTTTGCCATGGCTTTCTGAGCGGCCGGCTCACATACCTCTAAGTTACCGACGCGGAGAGAAACGCTACCAATTCTCGCACACATCACATCACTAATGAAAGTATACAGGATTACGGAGAAAAAATCCTAGGCCATGGAGACCGGCATTCTATCGATTATGCTGGCAATAATCCTGTATTCTCCCAATGTTACTGACAATGATTTCCGTATTCTGTCAACGTTATTATCAATAAATCCTTGAATCTGTCAATGTTACTGCTAATAAATAATTAAATCATTAATTCTGTCTATGAATCCTGATGTATATCAATATTACTGTCATTAAACCCTGTATTGTGTCATTATTACAGATAAAGAATTCTCGATTCTGTCAATATTACTGTCAATGAATTCCTGTCAAAGCTACTGTCAATGCCTCCTGTATTATGTCTAATATTACTGTCAACGTATCCTGTATTCTGTCTAATATTACTGTCAGTGTATCCTGTATTCTGTCTAATGTTACTGTCAACGTATCCTGTATTCTATCTAATGTTACTGTCAACGTATCCTGTATTCTATCTAATGTTACTGTCAACGTATCCTGTATTCTATCTAATGTTACTGTCAACGTATCCTGTATTCTATCTAATGTTACTGTCAACGTATCCTGTATTCTATCTAATGTTACTGTCAACGTATCCTGTATTCTATCTAATGTTACTGTCAACGTATCCTGTATTCTATCTAATGTTACTGTCAACGTATCCTGTATTCTATCTAATGTTACTGTCAACGTATCCTGTACTCTATCTAATGTTACTGTCAACGTATCCTGTATTCTATATAATATTACTGAACGACATGGCATGTAACGGATGCAAACATGAAGGACTCCTACTTTTATACACAGGATCGTGAGCTGGGTGTGTTGTGATGTTGACCACGGGAAGCTGCAGGGCCATGGAGGCTGAAGAAGACCCGATCCTGACGCGGACAACAGCCGTGTTGACAGGTGTATTGGTCATCCTGCAAACAGTCGGGGAGAACATAGACACAGATGTATCTGCTTTTATTACAGTGTCACTGACATGAACTTATTACATGACATTATGCTGGTTTGTTATTGATGTTGTTGCTTGTGATGATAATGACGATTGTGATGACGACAATGATGATGGTGGTGGTGCTGATTAAGATATAATGACGACATACAGATCCCATGTCTACTCAGCTGTCCACCTCTGTCATTCCAATGTCATTCCCATTACAGCACGAGCTCCCGGCAGCTGTTCCATGAACCGACAGACCGAGTTAGTAACTGCTGGAAACAGCTGGATAAGTTTCTCCTGGACGTGTCAAAATCTAGGGCATGTGAGAAGATGTGTCGTTGGTTTGGTCAGGTCAGAACCAGCCTGACGGCGTCGTATTTCAGACCTGTTGCTAAACCCATGATTAGGCAGCAAAAGACACCTGACTGATGATGTGGCCAATATCAGGACGGTTGATATTTGTTTATCAAATCAATCGATCATATCCATTTTATGAGACTGGATCGACCTGGGGGAGGTACTGCAAATCCTCCAGTCATGAACCAGGACCACTGTGTCAGTGAGATGTTGATCTGGCTACAGCAGCTGCAAGGTATATGGGCTGTATGGACGTTCTTTGGGCCAATCTGAGGTTATGGTTGGGATCAAGAGTTTACTTCAGGTTTCCGTAGGTTAGCATTGAGTAAAGAACAGTTCGAGTGTCATGAGAGGATCAGCTGTGAATCTATGTGGGATACCCTGGGACTGACAATCCGGATATCATGAGAGCATCAGTATTAATACCCATGGGATACCCTGGGACAGACAGTCCGGTATCATGAGAGATCCACCCATGATCTCTGAGACTACCCTGGAACAGGACAGAAGTCCGGATATCATGAACAGGGTCACCAATGACCGTCGCTATAGCGGTACACTTGTCGAATAACACAAACGTTGCACACTGAGAGATTACAAGAGCATCACAACAATTCGGAACTATAATTAAGATCAAAGCTTTGAACACATGTTGTGGTATTCGTAAAAATGTTAAGAATGAATGTATTTCCTGTGTACCTTGATGAAACTAGGTCATCAAATGGTCCCTGGTCCTGTTGAGCCCTTTTTTTTAAATGTTTCTTAAACGGGCAATAACTTAGTACGAGCACGTTTACTACAAGAGTAACAACAACAGAGAAAGAGGAGCAGGGGAAGAAAACGAAGAAGAAGAAAAGATGAAGGAGGAGAAGGAAGAAGAACCTACCTGTCCTTGACACAGTGTGCAGCCGTCAGGATATGTCGCTTGTCCAGGATAGACCCGCCACAAATGCTGTTGGAGACCACGATCAAACCATCCACGGGTACTCGCACTCGTCCGCGTTGACGCCACCGACAACTCGATCTCTGTGCTGGTGAAGGCCGGGCCTCTGTGTCCCACACACGGCTGATGGTTGATGATGTGCACTTATAGTTTACCACAGAGACAGAAATATCAACACACACAGCTGATAGTTGATGATTTACGCTAGTGACACACGCACGCACGCACGCACGCACGCACGCACACACACACACACACACACACACACAAATTAGACATAGTAACATCACAGATCAGAAATGCATGGTTTCGTTAAAATCACATGAGATATAAGTTCACAGGTATCTATCCCACACACAAGTTAAGTTACGTGCATATCCTTTACATGACGTTTGCATGTCAACACCAGCATTTTTGCTGTTGATGGTGTCTTGGCAAGCTTACGTTCAGTAGTTTTCCATTGCTTTCTGAACGATCGGCACTCATACCATTTCGTTTTTAAAAAAAAAAAAAAACCAGCGCAACGCGGTCTACTGCCAGATCTCGCGCAGCTGTATTTCGAACGCGGGTATGCGGGATCACGAACCGTGTGCGTAACAATTTCGCCACGGAGACCGGCCCACAATCAAGTAGTAGAAATTATTTGCCACACTTGACAACAGATTTTTACAAAAAAAGAAACATTTGCACCCTCGTAACAAAAGCAAGAGACGTTTCTCCCACCTGGATCCGTATTGTCTGTATGATTTGTATAATGGCCGTGTCCTCGCCTAGAGGTGGGGGCTCAGGTATATTTGTATACACCAGCCTTCATTTCGTGGATGATGTGGATAGTATCAGGCTGGCCGCCTTTACTTCCCACACATGTCCTGGTACTCGTCTTAGGCTGGGTCGACCTGGGCATCAGGTTAATTTTTTTTAATATCTGTCCCGTTGTGGACACGAACACACGACTACCAGGTGGGCAGATAGGAGTGCCAGCCGCTGGGCCAGCACTGGTCCCTCGTGCACGTTTGGGTGTCTACTAACGAGAGTTTCTCGCTGAAAGAACAAGTGGACTTCGACGCTCGGCCATCTCAATAATTGGAGCTTTAATAACACTAAACAAATAATAGATGTCAGAAGAAATTTATCCTTCTAAGCCCATCCTTTATAAGACGTCGCAGTCAACCTCAGCTTTTTTTAGGTGAATGGGGGTGTTTGTGATTTCTTGGCAATTTACATTCAGTAGTTTGTCTTTGCTTTCTGAACGGCCAGCACACACACCATTGTATGATAAACCAGCGCAAGGCGGTCTGCTTTCACATCGTACGCAAATGTGGATAGATGAAGTTCGCCGCACTTGGAACTGTTCTGTCCACAAGTGTCCAGATCCTCTCAGCCTGTGTCTGCTGATGACATCAGTTCTGTGTGGGCTGGCTTTGGCCGCTTTGTTCCTCGGCTGCCGACATAGCCTCTTGTCTGGCTTCACCCGTTTTGACTTGCTGTTCTTGCAGTCGGGTCAAGATTACAGATCTAGTCATCGCTTGATTCGTTTAATCATCCTAGTTAGTTAGTTGACAGAACATCCTCACAGAACATCGAACCATTCCGTCCATAATTGCTCGGATCCCCTCTTCAGCAAATCCCGCAGCGTGTAGCCGCTAAAGACACCAGTTCTGTGTTGGTTTATTAATCTTCTTTGGCTTCCTGCGTAGTGTTCTTGTTTGGTCATACTTCTTTTAACATGTTGTTCTCGCAGTCTGACCATGGATGTAGATTCACAGTCATCACTTGGGTCTCGCAAACGACTTACTTCTCGTGAGACAATTCACTAGAGCATCCAGTATATCAGCCTGGTCCATGGCTCGTCCGCCCTCCACAATAGCCTTACCTGCAAGTCTATCAGTCCTTGTACACCCGCATGCCCTGGCACAAAAATGAAACTAATCTTTGCCAACCGAGATCGCTCCAGAGACAACACCCACTGTCTTCTGACCTACCCCATCGCTATCTTCATGAGCATACTCATTGAGTCACTAAGGAAACATGTCGAGGGAAGGTCTGTGTCTCGAGCCACCTAATTGCTTTACTTAGTCAGACTACTTGTGGTCAAGGCAAAATCACCAGAATCTCCCTTCACAATTCTCCCTTCAGCTTGAGCTGTAAAGGCCAATAAACTTCTCACTTGTCGAACGACCGACCCATCTGTGTAAATGACAGCATCACCGTCTAAAGAATTCTTGAAGATCAAAGCCTGTACTTCCGCCTCCACAGCAGCCGCATTTTCTAGTCTGCATTTTCTGTCTGGTCTAGTTGGATGCAAACTGAAAAGGACGTACAAAACTCGCTTAATTGTCCTGTCTGACTGAAGGCATTAAGTATATCATCCCAGTCCATTACTAGACTGCTTTCCACAGTAGCCCAGTTGGCTGACAGCTCGTTCATTTCCTCTCACACACGCATGGCCTGGCACACACATGAGGCTGATTTGTGTCAGTCTTGCCCTCAAGCCATGCACTGGGCGTTCTCATTTAGTCACCGAGAAAACACGCCCGGGTGGAAGTCTTCAGACAGACTGTCGCTTGAGATGCTGCAGTAACCTCTATAGTCAGGCTACTTGTTGTCAAGGCGAAAGCACTGCAGTTTTCCTTCACAGTTCTCTCTCCGACCTGTGATGTACAAGCCCCTGAGGTGCTCACGTCTCGAACCACAGCCCCATCTGTAAAGCTGACTACCTGACAACAAGTAGAACACACACAGCAAAGCCTAAACTTTTGCCTCAGCAATCATCGGTTTTGATGTCTGCACTCCTTACTAAGTCTGACATACTGAAAATGACATACCTCACTCTATTGACACTAGGCATCCATTCTTCACCAGACTCCATGTCCTGAAATGAACAACCTGTTGAATAGACTTCTCGGTCTGACTCCTCTTGGATGTCCCTTTTTTAATTTTTTTTTTCTTGAACTAAACACGGTGTGGTGGGTGAGCACTGACTCGAAGAGAGCTTGCATAGATCCTTACCTTGTCTTCCAATTTTTTTTGTGTGTTGCAAATCAAGGTGTGCAAATCAAGGAGGTACCACATCGCCCTGGATGCTCTATCTTGTGTGCACCCAAGTGTGGTTCGTATAGCTTCGTTCTGTATTCTATCATATCTCTCCATCTGTTAACGGCTGAGAGTAGGGGTCGACAGGGTGTACTCAATCACCGAATGGGCCAGACCATGGCATAGAAGACAGAGAGATTTGGCGTATGTTGTTTGAGAGACTACGCGACATCTGGAGGAACAAGAAGGAGAAGAACAAAACATGTACAAGAAGAACAACAAGAATACGAACAAGAAGCAGAGGAAGAAGAAGTCAGCATTAAGGCAGCTGTGGTAAGGTGGTAATAAAACTACAAATCTTACCATCATTTTGTGAGGTGACCGTTTTCGTCGTCGTTGTAGTTCTGGTTGTCGTTGATGGAGTTCTGCTTGGCGTTGTAGTCGTGGTTAATGTTGTTGATGTCGTTGAAGGAAATGTAGATGTTGTTGTGATTTGTGATGTGGTTGTGGGAGTGGTTGTTGTAGTTGTAAGCGTGGTTATTGTAGGCGTGGTTGTGGTAGTTGTAGGCGTGGTTGTGGTAGTTGTAGGCATGGTTGTGGTAGCTGTAGGCGTGGTTGTGGTAGTTGTAGGCGTGGTTGTGGTAGTTGTAGGCGTGGTTGTGGTAGTTGTAGGCGTGGTTGTGGTAGTTGTAGGCGTGGTTAATGTTGTTGATGTCGTTGAAGGAAGTGTAGATGTTGTTGTGATTTGTGATGTGGTTGTGGGAGTGGTTGTTGTAGTTGTAAGCGTGGTTATTGTAGGCGTGGTTGTGGTAGTTGTAGGCGTGGTTTTGGTAGTTGTAGGCATGGTTGTGGTAGCTGAAGCCGTGGTTGTGGTAGTTGTAGGCGTGGTTGTGGTAGTTGTAGGCGTGGTTGTGGTAGTTGTAGGCGTGGTTGTGGTAGTTGTAGGCGTGGTTGTGGTAGTTGTGGGCGTGGTTGTGGTAGTTGTAGGCGTGGTTGTGGTAGTTGTAGGCGCGGCTGTGGTCGTTGTAGGCGTGGTTGTGGTAGTTGTAGGCGTGGTTGTGGTAGTTGTAGGCGTGGTTGTGGTAGTTGTAGGCGTTGTTGTGGTAGTTGTAGGCGTGGCTGTAGTCGATGTAGGCGTGGTTGTTGTATATGTAACTGTAGTTGTAGTAGTAGGCGTGGTTGTAGTAGTTGTAGGTGCGGCTGTGGTCGTTGTAGGCGCGGCTGTGGTCGTTGTAGGCGTGGTTGTGGTAGTTGTAGGCGTGGTTGTGGTAGTTGTAGGCGTTGTTGTGGTAGTTGTAGGCGTGGCTGTAGTCGATGTAGGCGTGGTTGTTGTATATGTAACTGTAGTTGTAGTAGTAGGCGTGGTTGTAGTAGTTGTAGGTGTGGTTGTAGTAGTTGTAGACCTGGTTGTTGTAGTTGTTGGCGTTGTTGTTGTAGTTGTTGGCGTTGTTGTTGTAGTTGTTGGCATGGATGTAGTAGTGGTAGGCGTTGTTGTTGTTGTAGATAATGTTGTAGCTTTCGTCCCTACTGTAGTGATAATCCCCACGTTCGGTCGAACAACTCCAACTGGAAAAACAAATTAATTTTGTATTTATTTCTTCTGTTTTTCCTTGTTTCTATTTTTCTAAAGAGGCTAAAAGGCCAGAAGATGGACTTCATTGCACCAGGTTTTATCGCATAGAACCCGTTCTACCTGCCGAGAGCAATCAACCGCCGCCCCAAAGCGTCTCACGAACCCCCCCCCCCCCCCCCCCCCCACCGCTTCGTTGTTTCGATTAATGTCGCCTGAACTCACGGAGGGAGCTGCTCTCTTCGGTATGATCTATTCCAGTGGTTCTCAATCTTTTTTGGCCCATGCCCTCCCCCTTCACCATATTTTCAGAACGTTATTCCCCCCCCCCTTCTTATTTCCACCCCCAAAATCCCCCTTACACAGTATACGTAATAATGGAAGCTAAATTTAATAGCACATACTAAAACAAGTCTAGGCGTCTACATAAAACGTGATTTGCGGGTCTACTTACGTTATAAAATGAATTTCAGATAGGTGAGACGTACAGAACCATAAAGTGGGAAGGGAAAAACAATATCAAGTAATCGGTTCTTGTGTTAATACGAACTTGAAATAATCTTAATACCCCCCCCCCCCCCCCCCCCGGAAACCTTAAACTTCCCCCACCGGTTGAGAACCACTGATCTGTCCCTTATTTTGCGAATATCCACACAGTGCTCTGCGTAACTGCCAGTAGGTCTGTTTGAGGCAGAGACGCACGTCGCGCTGCCGCCCACCAGATCATTACATACAAGTGCATCCATTTACAGAAGTTCTGTAGCCTGTACAAGTTTCCAGACGTCTGTGTGGCCAATCCCTTGTTTACACTCTGTGGTGAATGTGGGTTTGTTTTCTTTAATCAAGTTTTACTCTTTATTTCATGATATATTAATATGATTTAAGTAGCGTCTGTAATTTACAAGACAACAAAGCCTGTGATAGTGTACCGGCTGGTGGATATGACAGCAAGACAGTAAAAGATACTAGGAGATATATCAGACAGTATTACATACTGAGTCATACACCAGACAGCAGTAGATAGTAAGAGATACACCAGACAGTAGTAGATGCGTGTGTCATTTCAGTTACACACACACATCCAAACAAGGAACTCACTCGGCAGAGGCTGAACTGTGTCCACACATTTGCCCAGACACTCCTGATACATGTCACCCCAGTAGAGACCGATCCGTTGGTAGAACCTCATCTCACTGATGCAGCGTTTCTGACATTGTTCTTGAAACACAACACGTCATCATGAGAGATTATATGATTACAATATATAACAGGTCATCATGAGAGATTATATGATTACAATATATAACAGGTCATCGTGAGAGATTATATGATTACAATATATATACAAACACAACATGTCACCATGAGAGATTATATGATTACAAAATATAACAGGTCATCGTGAGAGATTATATGATTACAATACGCATATAAGCATAACACGTCATCATGAGAGATTATATGATTACAATACACATACAAACACAATACGTCATCGTGAGAGATTATATGATTACAATACACATATTAGCATAACACATCGTCATGAGAGATTAATGATTACAATACACATACAAATACAACACGTCATCATGAGAGATTATATGATGACAATACAAATAAGATACACATATAAGTATTCTGTGCCAACTTTGGGCTCAATATCAACTTGGAGAAGACTAGTTATGTACCAGGGAATAATCACACAGTGCCGAATATCATGGTAATGGTCATAGACTAAGTGTTGTGGACAAATTCACCTATCTTGGCAGCACTGTGTCACAAGCTGCCACAATTGATGACGAAGTGAATGCAAGAATCTCCAAGGCCAGCGCAACCTTTGGCAGACTGCAAGAATGTATGGGACAGAAATTGAATAAGCCTGCAAACAAAGCTGAAAGTCTACAAAGCAGTTGTATTATCCACACTGCTATATGCTTGTGAAAAATGGACTGTTTATCAGCGACACGCTAGGAAATTAAACCACTTCCACACAGTCTGCCTTAGGAAGCTATTGAAAATTAAATGGCAAGACAAGATCCCAGACACTGAAGTTTTAGAAAGATCGTCCATGCCCAGTATCCACACTCTACTAATGAAGAATCAGATTCGCTGGGCTGGCCACTTAACTCGCATGCCAGATCACAGGCTTCCTAAACGAATATTTTACGGCCAGCTGCGATGTGGTAAACGCTCCCAAGTCGGCCAGAGGAAACGCTTTAAAGACACTCTGAAAATCTAACTGAAAGCGTTTCGAATTCATCTTGTCACCTGGCAGACTGCTGACAAAGACCGAAATTCGTGGCGTACATCATTATGCAAGGGTGCAGTCACTTGTGAAGCAACCAGGACTGCAAGAGCTGTGAAGAAAAGGCTGGACAGAAAAACCACTGCAGTATATCCCCCTCCTAGAATGTCAAGCATTCTTTGCTCACATTGTTAAAGAGGATTTCCAGACAAAATAGGCCTTATCAGCCATCTGAGAACTCACGGCTCCATACTTGCAACCCCACTGGATGAAATGAAAGGTCATCATCATTCTTGATGGACAAACAACACACATATAAGCATAACACATCGTCATGAGAAATTGTATGATTACAAAACACACAAAAAACATAACACGTCATAGTGAGAAATTATAAGACTACAATGTTTTTGTCCATCAAGAATGATGATGACCATTCGTTTCATCCAGTGGGGTTGAAGGTGTGGAGCCGTGGGTTCTAAGATGGCTGATAAGGCCTATTTTGGCTCGAAATGTTCTTTGACAATGTGGGCAAAGAATGCTTGACGTCTCTGGAGGAGGATTTCCTGCAGTGGTCTTTCTGTCCTGCCTTTTCTTCACAGCTCTTGCAGTCCTGGTTGCCTCACATATGACTGCACCTTTGCGCAATGATGCACGCCACGAATTTCGGTCTCTGGCTGCAGCCTCCCAGGTGTCATGATGAATTCCAAAAGCATTCAGTGAAATTTTCAGAGTGTCTTTAAAACGTTTCCTCTGGCCACCTTGGGAGCGTTTACCACAACGCAGTTCGCTGTAAAATATTCGTTTAGGGAGCCTGTGATCTGGCATGCGAGTCAAGTGACCAGCCCAGCGAATCTGATTCTTCATCAGTAGAGTGTGGATACTGGGCATGGATGCTCTTTCTAGGACTTCAGTGTCTGGAATCTTGTCTTGCCATTTAATCTTCAGTAGCTTCCTTAGGCAGACTGTGTGGAAGTGGTTTAATTTCCTAGCGTGTCGCTGATAAACAGTCCAGGTTTCACACGCATATAGCAGTGT
>JACEFZ010011380.1:17500-47500 GCA_014155875.1 Cepaea nemoralis
CATAAATAGGAACACATACAAATATTATGCTATACATTTCTTTCTTCTTCTTTTCGTTCATCCGGAATGTTTTTTCAGATGTCATTGCGGTGTGCGTTAGGCACCCTTGGGTTGAAAACCCTTAGGTCAACACATCCGGCTTATGCGTGCATTTTTGACCAGGTTAGCATTCCTGGGATGCTATACATTTAAGTTCTAAACAAATTATTTTGAAATGTTATTATAATATTATTATATAAACCTTTTTCTTGAGACAAAAGCTCCAATAGTTTGAAGAACAAATCATTTTAAAAACAAATCATTACTTAATAGTTAGTTCCATATCCTTTACATGACGTAGCAGTAAACCCCAGCATTTTGGGCCGTTCGTGGTTCCTGGGCAAGTTTGCATTCTTCTTCTTCTTTGAGTTCATCCGGAGTGTTTTTTCAGATGTGATTGCGGTGTGTCTGGTTATGCACCCTTGGATCGAAACCCTTAGGTCAACACATCCGGCTTTTAGCGTGCATTTTTGACCAGGTTTGCATTCCTGGGAAGTTTGCATTCAGTAGTTTGCCATTGCTTTCTGAACGACCGGCACCCATACCATTTCATAAAAAACCAACGTAAGGCGATCTGCTGTTAAATCGCCCACAGCTGTGTTTCGAACGCTGTATGCAGGATTACGAACCTCGTCCGTAACTCCTTCACCACGGGACCGATATTACTTAATAATAACACCAATATGTATGCTGTGCTCTACGATGGCATAATCCTGGCATGAATATATTACAGCCGAGAGAACAATACAGATGGTGGTGGGGGTGGTCGGGAGGGAGAGGCGGAAATAGAACTTAGTCATGGCCAGCCATTGTTGCTTCACACTCACTCACTTTGAGTCACATTGCACATCCTTTCTTTCAAACAGGAATAGGTTTACAAGAATTGTTCGCTTCTATTCAATTAAAACTTCACTTTTGTAAAGAGAGCCTATAATATATTCCAATTCACTTTGCGTGCCACATATGACCCGCTTGCCGTAGGTTGTCGATGCTGCCTTACACAATATCAAGTAGTATACAGTTTGACAAGACTATAAATAAGATGGGGAGCAGGAATATGAAAATTATAATTACTCGAAAAAACATTTAACAATAAACAAAAACATGGATTATTTGAAACAACAACAGACATTTATTTCTCATGTATCACCCACAGAGATTAAACAGTATGTTACCTTCAAGGATTCACAGGTTCAAGTGAAGAATGGCGGGGGCAAACACGTCCGGTGCTGAAGATGTGTGGTCACAGCGCCTACAACTCACCTGTCTGGCAGTGATGTTGTGGAGTCTGAGATCACTTGTCGCATCTTTAAATATCGGATGATATCAGGGGTTCTCATTTTGTTGTAAAGCTAGGACAGCATCCTGTTTACAGTTAGAGACCACATCCTGTTGTTGTAAAGCTACGACATCATCATGTTGTAAATTTACGGATCACCCCTTGTTGTAAAGCTATGACCACAACCTATTGTAAAGCTAGGACCACATCCTGTTATAAAGCTAGGACCACAACCTTTTGTAAAGCAAGGACCAAAACATGTTGTAAAGCTAGAACACATTCTGTTGTAAAGCTAGAACCACATCCTTTTGTTAAGGTAGGGACCAGATCCTGATCTATGAGACGATAACATGGACGGTAGGAGATAACATGAAATGAAGAAGAAAACACGAAAAGTATTAAATCATATGAAAGGAAGAAAACAAGTTACAGGGAAAACATAATACCATAAAAAGAAAAATATAATGGCATGGAAAAAAAGAAGAAAATAATAACAAAAAATAAAAAAATTAATAACATGAAAGAAAGAAGATAATAATATGAAAGGAATAAAATAACATTAAAAAATTACGATGACGTGGAAGGAAGAAAATAACAAACAGGGTATGAGATAACATGAAAGGAAGACAATAATAACATGAAAGAAAGAAGATAACATAAAAGGAAAAAGATAACAAGCAGGATATGTTGTGCATATCCTTTACAGGACATCGCTGTCAACATCAGCATCTTTCAACTGATTGTTGATTTCTTGGCAAGATTACGCTCAGTAGAAGCAGGATATGAGATACCAGAAAATGAGTAAGATAATATGATAAGAAGGACTGAGCAAAGAATGTCTGATTCTACCATCGTGCCAAGAAACAGAAAATACTGAGATCCGCGACATCCAACCTTCGTTGTGGAGGCGGCCAATGATCTGATGCGAATTATTCAAATATTCGTCAGCTGCAAACCTTGGAACACACAATTACACAAATACACACAAAGTGAGTTGTACGTTTGCCAACGTGTAACTTTTTCTAAAGCCTACAATGTGCCGCAGTAATGCAAACAGAATCACTACAATACAGATCTCGTTTTATGCGCCGCAGGCTAAAAGTACAGAGCAAACATATCACTTGTCGTAATAGAACTCAGTTAAATCATGCTTAAGCTCATTGTACACTTCTCTAACTCCCGGATGTCTTTGTGTGACTCAGGACGACGGGAAGAAAAGCACTAGGACGGAACATGCAAGTCTCGGCGTCTGTCCATGAACCAGGATTTATCCACAAGACATGTCTTTCTGCATTGTGCGTGAAATTGCTTGCTCGTGATGTCAATGGCTGCCAAAATTAATTTTTCTAGGTGTTTCCACCTTGTCGTGGTGGGGGAGCTTGAGTTTCTCAATGACCCTGAGAGCTATGCCGGCGGTAGCGTAGCTACCAGCAGGGCCTCCCAAGCCGGACAGGTCAAAGGGTAGAGAACAGACAAAGAGAAACACCCTGGTCCTCCAGGTTGGGGGTTGAAGCGTGGGGTTAACATCCCCACCTTTGTAAAAACCTTTCTTTGTTACGAAACAAATACATGAGCCTCGATATCGGACTGACTTATCTGGACAACGACCTTGGAACGTTAAAGGACTTTTGAGATTTGGAACATGGAATGTACGGACACTATATCAAGCTGGAGCGGCCGAAGAACTAACCCGGGAGCTGGTTGAATATCAAATGGATATCACAGCAATTCAAGAAATAAGGTGGCCAGGAGAGGGTACTTTAGAGCAAAATGGAATGATTATAATATATGGAGGAAACACCCAAAATAAACATGAATTAGGAACAGGATTTGTCATCAAAAAAGAGTTATGGGGGAACATTTTAAACTTTAAAGCTTTTAATGACAGGATTAGTAAATTACGAATAAAAGGTAAATGGAAAAATATAACGATGATTAATGTACATGCACCTACTGAAGAGAAAGAAGATGATATTAAAGAAGACTTTTATAATGATCTGGAAGATGTCATAGAAGAAACCCCCAAACAGGACATCCTGATTGTGCTGGGAGACTTCAATGCAAAAATAGGTAGAGAGCAAACTAATAAAAAAGTGGCCGGTATGGAAAGCCTACATACAACTTCAAATGATAATGGATGGAGAGTCATCAACCTGGCAGAAGCCAAAGGACTGCAGATTAGCAGTACCAGACTACAAAGAAAGGATATACACAAACAAACTTGGAAATCATGTGACAAGAGAACCTATAATCAAATAGATCACATTTTAATTAACAACAGAAATGCATCAAACATACAGCAAGTCAGAAGTTATAGAGGAGCTGAGTGCCACAGTGACCATTTCCTCGTTGGAGCAAAATTTAAAATAAAACTTAAGAGAGCTTTCTATACTAAATTACAAAGATTACACCCAACATATAACAGAGAAAAACTACAAGACATTACAGTCAAAGAGAAATTTACAGATGAAATAAAATGTAAACTTGAAACTTTTCAAAACCCTTTGGAGGAAAGCGTTGACCAAACTTGGTTGAACATCAAGAATACAGTTCAATCTACCGCAGAAGAATGTCTCGGTGTGTCAACCACGCATAGAAAGAACAGATGGTTCAATCAAAAATGTGAAGAAGCAGTCACTAAGAAGAAGAATGCCAGACATGTATGGTTAAATGACATCAATAACATCCAAAAGGAAGAGCATTATAGAAATGAATGTAAAGAGGCTACAAAAATAGTCAGACAGCAGAAGCGAGAATATATGAGTAATATAATCAAAGATATGGAAACTAATCACCAGAAAAATGAATCCAGAAAGTTTTTTAAAGTACTGAAGTCAATGAAACGAGGGCACCAACAAAACACATATGGTTTAAAAGACAAAAATGGGAATATGATAAATACCAATGAAGAAATGTGCAACACATGGAAAGAATATTTTATTGAATTACTAAATTGTGAAGCTCCAAGTAACATTTTCCCACAGGAAGAGGTTCTAACATGCGAACCACAAATTGAAGAACCTACATTTGAAGAAATCCTATATGTAATCACACGACTTAAAAACAATAAGGCAACTGGGACTGATGGAATTGCTGCTGAATTTATAAAGGCAGGTGGCCATGCATTACATCTAAAGCTATACGAACTAATAATAAAAATCTGGAGGACAGAAGAATTACCCCATGACTGGAAAGAGTCATTATTGATACCTATCTTTAAGAAAGGAGACAAGTTCCAATGTGGAAATTATAGAGGAATATCACTACTGTCCACAAGCTATAAGATACTATCCGCAGTATTACTAAATAGACTAAAACCATATTCAGAAGACATATTAGGTGACTACCAGGCGGGTTTTAGACAAAACAGATCAACAATAGATCAGATATTTATCTTACGACAAATAGCCGAGAAACATTGGGAATATAAAAGAGATCTCCATAACATTTTTGTGGATTTTAAAAAGGCTTATGATAGTGTCCATAGGAATAGTCTATGGAATGTTATGCAGGAATTTGGAATACCAAGGAAGTTAATTAACATGACCAAACTATGCATGGAAGATACTTATAATATAGTAACATATAAAGGCAGGAAATCAGACCCCTTCCAAATAACATCTGGCTTGAAACAGGGTGATGCACTATCGCCGCTACTCTTCAATCTGGCTCTAGAGAAAGTTGTAAGGAAGGTAAAGGAGGAATGTGATATTGGAGGAACATCCAGGCTGCTTGGTTATGCAGATGATATAGATATTATAGGGCAAAGTGAACAAAAGACATTAGAAATATTGACTCACTTAAAGGAAAAAGCCCAACAGATGGGGCTGGTTATCAACCAAGATAAGACAGAATATATGGTAATTTCAAGAGACGGAATGGCTAAAAACTCTGGCCACATACAAATAGATAATATGACCATTAAAAGAACGGAAACATACAAATACCTGGGTACAATCTTCAACTGCTCCAACATCATAAGGGAAGAAATACAAACTAGAATCAACTCTGGAAATAAGATATACTATGCACTACAACATCTACTAAAATCAAAGGCGCTATCTCGTAACACCAAAATCACAATATACAAAACACTGATCAGACCAGTTGTGCTGTATGGCTCTGAAACCTGGAGTACAACGAAAGGAGACGAAGCCTTGTTACAAACCTTTGAGAACAAAATTTTAAGACGCATCTTTGGACCCATTAGGGATACACAAAGTGGAGAGTGGAAAAGAAGAAGTAACAAAGACATTTATGATTTGTTTAAGTCCCCGCTAATCACTGGTATCATGAAGGCTAATAGACTACAATGGCTGGGGCATATAGAAAGAATGGAAGATAATAGGGAAACAAAACTCGCTTACACTCAGGAAATAAATGACCGTAGACCCCGAGGTAGACCAAGAAGGCGGTGGAGAGATAATATACATACAGACCTACAAGCACTTGGAATCAACGACTGGCAAGAGAAGGTCCACCAGAGAGACGAATGGAGACAGATTGTATTTGCAGCAAAGAACCTCAATGGCTCGGAATGCTGAAGAAGAAGAAGAAGATAAGATCATCCATGCGACCCTTTTTCTGTTGCGTCTCCACAATGGAGTGGTACAAGGTCTTTTGTGGTTCAATTATTTTTTTTTTTAATATTTTTTTTTCTTTGCACTCGCTCGCTTAGAACTCAAGCGTAATCCATATATTCTACTTCTATTAGTTAGTTAGTTAGTTAGTCTTTCCTCTTGAGCCTAAGGCGGCGCATAGGGCAGAAGTCCTGTCTCTCCATGCCTGGCGGTTCGCTGCTATCTGTTGTAGATCTTGGATATTTACTTGGCCATTGAATGAGCCTTCTCTAATGATGGTTCTACGCAGGGTCTCTCTTGGTCTTCCCCGTTTTCTTTTCCCTACTGGTGACCATATGAGGGCTTGGTAGGGGAGTCTTGTCTTGTCCATTCTGAGTACATGGCCGATGTAGTTCCAACGGCGTCTTCTTATGAAATTGGATACTGTATCTTGCTTAGTCTCTTGTCTTATTTGCGAATTGGTTCTGAAGTCTGTCCAGTGGATGTTTAGAAGTCTTCTAAGACATTTGTTCTCAAAATTGTCTAATTTTTTATCTAAAGCTACCGTTGATTTCCAACTTTCACATCCATACGTTAACACTGGAATCACACAAGAGTTGAAGATTTTAAGTTTTGTGTGTTTGCTGAGTGTCTTTGACTTCCAGATGTTTGACAGTTTGTTGAAGGCACTAGATGCCAGTGCGATTCTAGTTGATATTTCTGGTGTTGAGTCCCCTGTGGATGTCATTTTGCTTCCTAGGTATGTGAAGCTGTTGACTTTTTCAAGAACGTAGCTGTTCAATTTGGTCTCATCTGAACTGTTGGTAAGATCAATAGTCTTTGTTTTTGTGGTGTTAATTTGGAGACCAATTTGCCCTGAAACATTTTGGAGGTGGTTTATTTTCTCTTGAGCATCCGGATGTGTTGAACTCAAAAGCACTATGTCGTCGGCAAAGTCCAGGTCTTCTAGAATTTTGTCAACCCAATGAATACCCATATTTGTGTTGCTTGTGCATTTGCGCATGACCCAATCGATAGCTATTCCAAAAAGCATCGGTGATAAGACACAACCCTGTTTCACTCCTGTTTCGACTGAGAACCAGTCAGAGTTGCCTGTTTCTGTTCTTACGCAGCAACGTGTCTCTTTGTAGAAAGATTTTATGACGTTGGTATATTTGGTAGGAAAACCATAGATGTTAAGTAGATTCCAAAGTGAAGGACGGTGGATGCTGTCGAAGGCTTTTTGAAAGTCGACAAAGTTTGTGATTAATTTCGACTGGAATTCTACGGAGTCTTCAATGATTATTCTGAGGGTGAAAATGTGGTCTATGCATGACCGTTTTGGTCTGAAGCCTGCTTGTTCTTCTCTGAGCCTTTCATCTATCGCCTTTTTCAATCTCTCAAGTAACATGCTACAAAAAAGTTTTCCTGGTACTGACAATAGAGTGATACCACGCCAATTATTGCAATCAGACATATCGCCCTTTTTAGGCAGTTTGAAAATTACACCATCTTTCCACTGTTGTGGTGGGGATTCGCTTTGCCAGATTTCATTGATCAGCTGTAACAAACGTTGTAAGGTGTTCTCATCTGCTGCTTTGAGCATTTCTCCTGAGATTTCATCTTCACCAACAGCTTTGTTGTTCTTCAATTTTTTGGTGGCTGCTTTAATCTCTTCCATGGTGAATGACTCGCAGGAGGCATCCAGTGGGGGCATAGTAATTTCTCCATCCAGGTTCGGAACAGTGTCAGGCTGCGGTCTATTTAATATTTCTTTGAAATGTTCTGCCCATCGTTGCTTTTGAAGGTCATCGGATAACAGTTTATTGCCTTGTTTGTCTTTGATGGGTATATTTGGTGTAGGTGAGTGATTGCATAGTTGCTTCATGATATGGAATACGGCTCTGTTGTTTCCAGTTCTGGCAGCTGATTCGGCGTCGGAGGCCAGGCTGTGAATAAAGTTCTGTTTGTCTTTTCGTGCGCTTGATTTCACCTCTTTATCCAACATAGAGTACTTTTGCTTATGGGTTTCATATGTAGATGTGTCTTTTGCAGAAAGAAATGTTAGTTTTGCTTGTTTTCTTTCTTGTATCTTCGTCCAGGTGTTATCGCTTAGCCACTTCTTCTTCTGTCTTTGTACGTAGCCGACTGTGTTTGTTGCAGCATTTAGCAAGGTAGTTTTTAGGAAATTCCAATTTTCTTCAATGTTGTTTTTAATATTCGCACTGCTCGATATACTTTCTTTGTTAGCATAGATGCTTTGTACCTCTGAATTGAATGCGAGTTGGTGTTCTTTAGTCAGTAGGGACTGTGAGTTTATTTTCTTAATTCTGGGTGATCTGTGCATCTTCTATTAGTGCTAGACTGAATTTTGCGTGTGGATTAGCTTTCCTTATTAACAGTGTCCCTCGCCATCAAGCAAACCCACTCCGACTTCAGAGGTACTTGTAATTAACGTTTCCAAGTCAAAGATGATAGGTCAATATTTTAGTCCAACTGTCCGGTGTACGAGTTGAACCCCTTACCTCGGCATCAGCACACAGGATGTTTAAGAACACGCTTTCTTATCCATTCGGCCATGCTGACCTACGTGTGTTTCAATGACCACAAGAGTTATGCTGACGGCAGCGCTGCTACTGGTAGGGTTTCCCATGTCGGACAAGTCAAGGGATAAAACCAGATGAATGGAGACACAAACCTAATACCTTGTCGGTAGTCTGAGAACAGTTGAAGGCTAGGGACCAGCCGAAGGGACACACACATCTGCTGCATTGTAGGTATTCTGTGGACAGTCAAAGGCTAGGGAAAGCAAACGGTAAAAACAATTAATGTCGAAATCGTGTGTATTAACCAAGTACTTAACTAAACAGTGCAGGGTACCCCGCTTTATGATGACGAGTGTATTGTGGAATGGTAAACTGACAGCTGAGCATCTGCTGCAAATGTCCAACATAAGTAGTAGATCAGAGAGAATCATGTTAGCCTACAGCCCTACACCCGCTCCATTTGAGGGCAAGCTCAATGGAGATGACAAGAACCTCTGACTGCTCTTTCTTTACACATAGATATCATTTAGGGAATCCCGGTAGGCAACTACAGTTTTAAATGTGGATGTTGTCTGGTGCGTCCTCGGGTGTCCTAGTTCTATGAGCGCCAAAAAATACATGTGTATTTATTATATGCTGCTTCTTTACAAACACGCAGGTTGGCGGATGAAGATGCGCTAACAAGAAGGAAAAAAACTTTTTCTTAATCTCTTTGCGAGATGTCAAAGTTTGGAGTGTTATGGGAAGCTGTTGACTCAAGTTCTGAATGATCTGTCCTAAATCTACAGGCGTGTGTTCGCGCCAAATACACAGCGGTCTTGTTATTGTTTCCCACATGAGCGGTTTTGAAGAGGTTGACTGTCAACGTGACGCATGTTCTCACGTGGTACGGTGAATCCTGGAATGGGCATGTCTAGATTCTGGAGTAGTCACGAATATATGTGTCAACAGAGCCAGCCTCTTCATGCACATGTCTTCCTGGTTCACCATAGTAGTGAGGTAAATTTCGTGGAGGAAATGTAGCCGCTCAGCAGGACCTGTTCTAGATGCAGGCTGAGGTGAGACGAGTATGCCGATCCTTCTTCCGTCTCCAGCCTCAACAAGATTTGGATTGTGCTGCATCCTTTTGTAGCGATACTGCCATATTTTGCCGTTCTGTGGACGTCCGATTTCATCGTGGCACTCGTCTGGGACTTCTGGGTGACTTTTGTGGAACTTCTGTGGGACTTTTGTGGGACTTCTGTGGGACTTTTATGGGACTTCTGTGAGACGTCTGTGGAACTACTCTGGAACTTCTGGGAGTTCTTTGGGACTTCTGTGGGACTTCTGGGACTTCTGTGGGACTTGTGGGAGTTTTGTGGGACTTCTATGGGATTTCTAGAAATTATGTGAGACGTTTGTGACTTCTGTGGGACTGCTGTGGGACCTCTGTAGGACTTTTGTGGAACTTCTGGGGAATTTCTAACAGTGCGACAAGACTCAAAAGCAACTGCATGTAGGAAGTCAAGGCATCGATGACTATAAATGACTCAGTTTATTAGGAGAATCTTCAGTGATATCAAAATGCATACAGCGACTATAAAAGTAGATACATCTTGGTGGCTTGGCGGCTGAGTCGTAACTAACCCCTGTTTACTTCTACGTCTGCACGTGAGCGTCCTTAACTACCTGGCTACGGTGCTCACGCGTGCATCAGCTATTTATTTCTTTCCCCTGGCACGCCGTGCCACCTAACTAAACCCCGTATAACAGGCTACTCTGTTATAAATTTTGTGGTACTTATGTGGGACTTCTTGGATTTCTGTGGGACTTCTGTGGGACTTATGTGGGACTTCTGGGAGTTTTGTGGGACTTTTGTGGGACTTCTGGAACTTCTGTGGGACTTCTCTGAGACTACTGGGACTTCTGTTGGACTTCTGTGACTTCTGTGGGACTTCTGTTGAACTTCTATGGGACTTCTGTTGGACTTCTCTGTAAAACCATCCTGTAAAAGCTACGATGTACATAATCTGACTCATTTCGCAAGTTTGGCACGGCAAAGACCTAGACAGAAGTCAGAGTCGCCGAATGGATAAGATGGCTCTCTCTTAAACTTCCAGTACGCTGACAACGTGGTGGTGAGATAATTCCCATACACCAGCCACTTGGAATCAAACGTTGATTTCTCGTTCATAAAGCATTGGCAAACTACTGAAAGCACAGTTTCCTAGCAAACCAACTTGTAGTTGGGTTGACGGCCATGGCCTGCAAAGGATATTCAACATTAGGAAGACCTATATGACCTAGAAAGCCAGTTGCATGTCCTTTATATGACGCCGCATTCAACCCCACCATTTTTGGATGTTTGTGATTTCTTGACATGTTTATGTTCAGTAGTTTGCCATTGCTTTCTAAACGAATGACACTCATACCATTGTATGGAACATATCAACGCAAGTCGGTCTGCTTCCAATTCGCCAGCAGCTGTGTTTCGAGAGCGGCACGTGGGATTACTAACTGCGTTCATAAACCCATCACCAGGTCTTTACGATATACAACTGGCGAGGGACTTTCCCGATGTACATACTGCACATGGACCTTCCGTTCTTGATCTTGTTCCAGAGAAGTCTACACACGGACCTCCCGTTCTTGATCTTGTTCCAGAGAAGTCCACACACGGATCTCCCGTTCTTGATCTTGTTCCAGAGAAGTATACACATGGACCTCCCGTTCTTGATCTTGTTCCAGAGAAGTCTACACACGGATCTCCCGTTCTTGATCTTGTTCCAGAGAAGTCTACACATGGACCTCCCGTTCTTGATCTTGTTCCAGAGAAATCTACACACGGATCTCCCGTTCTTGATCTTGTTACAGCGAAGTCTACACACGGATCTCCCGTTCTTTCTCTTGTTCCAGAGAAGTCTACACACGGATCTCCCGTTCTTGATCTTGTTCCAGAGAAGTCTACACACGGATCTCCCGTTCTTGGTCTTGTTCCAGAGAAGTCTACACACGGATCTCCCGTTCTTGGTCTTGTTCCAGGGAAGTCTACTCACGGATCTCCCGTTCTTAGTCATGTTCCAGAGAAGTCTACACACGGATCTCCCGTTCTTGGTCTTGTTCCAGAGAAGTCTACACACGGATCTCCCGTTCTTGGTCTTGTTCCAGAGAAGTCTACACACGGATCTCCCGTTCTTGATCTTGTTCCAGAGAAGTCTACACACAGACCTCCCGTTCTTGGTCTTGTTCCAGAGAAGTCTACACACGGACCTCCCGTTCTTGGTCTTGTTCCAGAGAAGTCTACACACAAACCTCCCGTTCTTGGTCTTGTTCCAGAGAAGTCTACACACGGACCTCCCGTTCCCCATCTTGTTCCAGAGAAGTCTACACACAGACCTCCCGTTCCCCATCTTGTTCCAGAGAAGTCTACACACGGATCTCCCGTTCTTGGTCTTGTTCCAGAGATGTCTACACACGGATCTCCCGTTCTTGGTCTTGCTCCAGAGAAGTCTATACACGGATCTCCCGTTCTTGGTCTTGTTCCAGAGAAGTCTACACACAGACCTCCCGTTCCCCATCTTGTTCCAGAGAAGTCTACACACAGACCTCCCGTTCTCCATCTTGTTCCAGAGAAGTCTACACACAGACCTCCCGTTCCCCATCTTGTTCCAGAGAAGTCTACACACAGACCTCCCGTTCCCCATCTTGTTCCAGAGAAGTCTACACACGGACCTCCCGTTCTTGGTCTTGTTCCAGAGAAGTCTACACACAGACCTCCCGTTCCCCATCTTGTTCCAGAGAAGTCTACACACGGATCTCCCGTTCTTGATCTTGTTCCAGAGAAGTCTACACACGGACCTCCCGTTCCCCATCTTGTTCCAGAGAAGTCTACACACAGACCTCCCGTTCCCCATCTTGTTCCAGAGAAGTCTACACACATACCTCCCGTTCTTGGTCATGTTCCAGAGAAGTCTACACACGGATCTCCCGTTCTTGATCTTGTTCCAGAGAAGTCTACACACAGACCTCCCGTTCTTGGTCTTGTTCCAGAGAAGTCTACACACAGACCTCCCGTTCTTGATCTTGTTCCAGAGAAGTCTACACACAGACCTCCCATTCTTGGTCTTGTTCCAGAGAAGTCTACACACAGATCTCCCGTTCTTGGTCTTGTTCCAGAGAAGTCTACACACAGATTTTCCGTTCCCCGTCGTGTTCCAGAGAAGTCTACACACGGACCTCCCGTAGCCCGTCATGTTCCAGAGAAGTTAACACGCTTGCCAGTTTGGATTTCTTGTTTTTAAATTACCTTAGCTTGTTAAAGTTTGGTGGATGTTAGGTTCCTCTTTTGTATGTTAACTCTGTTGTTATTGGGATGTCTGCACATTCATGGACGCCCTGTTTGATAGTAGTAGTAGTAGCAGCAGCAGCAGCAGCAGCAGCAGCAGCAGTAGTAGTAGTAGTAGTAGTAGTAGTAGTAGTAGTAGTAGTAGTAGTAGTAGTAGTAGTAGTAGTAGTAGCAGGCATCAGCAGCAGCAGCAGCAGCAGTAGCAGCAGTAGTAGTAGTAGTAGTAGTAGTAGTAGTAGTAGCAGTAGCAGTAGCAGCAGTAGCAGTAGTAGTAGTAGTAGTAGTAGTAGTAGTAGTAGTAGTAGTAGTAGTAGTAGTAGTAGTAGTAGTAGTAGTAGTATTAGTAGTAGTAGTATTAGTAGTAGTAGTAGCAGTAGTAGTAGTAGTAGTAGTAGTAGTAGTAGTAGTAGTAGTAGTAGTAGTAGTAGTAGTAGTAGTAGTAGTAGTAGTAGTAGTAGTAGTAGTAGTAGTAGTAGTAGTAGTAGCAGGCATCAGCAGCAGCAGCAGTAGTAGTAGTAGCAGGCATCAGCAGCAGCAGCAGTAGTAGTAGTAGCAGGCATCAGCAGCAGTAGTAGTAGTAGCAGGCATCAGCAGCAGTAGTAGTAGTAGCAGGCATCAGCAGCAGCAGTAGTAGTAGTAGTAGCAGGCATCAGCAGCAGCAGTAGTAGTAGTAGCAGGCATCAGCAGCAGCAGCAGTAGTAGTAGTAGCAGGCATCAGCAGCAGCAGCAGCAGTAGTAGTAGTAGCAGGCATCAGCAGCAGCAGCAGTAGTAGTAGCAGGCATCAGCAGCAGCAGCAGTAGTAGTAGTAGTAGCAGGCATCAGCAGCAGCAGCAGTAGTAGTAGTAGTAGTAGTAGTAGTAGTAGTAGTAGTAGTAGTAGTAGTAGTAGTAGTAGTAGTAGTAGTAGTAGTAGTAGTAGTAGTAGTAGTAGTAGTAGTAGTAGTAGTAGTAGTAGTAGTAGTAGTAGTAGTATGTGCATATTTTTCTAGTCGCACATATGAGCCTTACCGCCCAGTGTGGGAGGTTAGTATGTGACATCAATGTGGGACACTAATGTGGGACACCAGTGTGGGACACTAATGTGGGACTTCTGTGTGGAACGCCTATGTGGGATAAAATTGTAGTACACGTGTGTGGGACCCAGTGAGGAATACCAGTGTGGAACAGCAATGTGGGACTTTTGTGTGTGTGTGGGGGGGGGGGGGGGGGGGGGGGGGGGACAAATGTGGATTACCAGTGTGGGACGCTAGTGTGGGATCAAATGTGGGACATCAGTTTAGTTTAGTTTAGTTTAGTTTATTTTTGTCGACGGATCAATAACCCATAATTGGTCCGTTCTATCCTAACTCAAGCCTGAGTCCGGAGAAACTCAGCTCAGCGCACGAACTCCGTAGCACTGGCGAGGATCCTGAAATACTTTGGGTAGATTTTTAACTCAAATTTTGCCCGGGCAGCACCGTTAGGCTACTATTTTTCGATTTCCAACTGCCAAGGCATTTTTTACGTGCGCAACAACACACATCTCACTACCCAGAGACCAGGGGAAATTGTGTTACTAGAATTCCACGTGAAAAAATCCAGGTCCTCACCGGGGCTTGAACCCATGACCTTCAGCACTCGAGGCGGACACTATACCTCGAGACCACTTGACCTGGACATCAGTGTGGACACCAGTATGGGACACCAATGTTGATTACCTGTGTTAGGGACACCAGTGTGGGACATTAGTGTGGGACACCAGTGTGGGACATTAGTGTGGGACACCAGTACGGGACAACAGGGCATTGTTGCATGTGGCTAGTGGTCTGCTGTTTAATACTTATCAACTGGAGGTTTGGGCTAGTTATTGTGTGCTGAAGAAGATCAGAAGCGGAAGACCACAGCATCGATTCCAGATGTGATAAAGACATGAGAGTACCAGAGGCAGAACATCCGTCTTACGATAGAGATAAATCTTGAAAGTTTTAGTGGAACCTCTCTCCGCAGGATAAGTCACTGGCTGATGGTGAAGACAGTGATGCTAGTCATCACCCAACAATCCACATTGTACCAGCCTCGCGGCCAAACACGGCATCGTTTTAACACATGTCACTCGGGTATGAATACACTAAATTTAACTTCTTTTATAAGATGTTTACTTATATACACAAGGGGACACGACCAGGTTTCATGTTATCGCAGAGATCGCCCCGGGTTACGGTCGTGTCCCCTTGTATAAACATCGTAATCGTGCCAACGCAATTTTGTGTCAGGAAAACAGAGATACCTCGACAATGTGACAATGTGTGGCAATGCGTGTGACATTTCATAGTTTCAATAACGACTGATGGTGGAACAGTTAGATTTTCGACCTCGCAAATTGGACGACTTACTCTATAACTGAGGTTCGTAGGTTGAGGAGGTGGAAGAAGCGGGAGACGGGTGGGCGGGGAAAAAGGGTGGGGGAGCCTTGAATGTATTCATTTGTGGGTGTGTTTGTGCTAAGAAGTATGTATGTAGGTGGGTGGGTAGGTAGGTAGGTAGGTATGCAGGTGGGTAGGTAGGTAGGTAGGTAGATATGTAGGTAGGTAGGTATTAGGTAGGTAGGTAGGTATGTAGGTAGGTAAGTATTAGGTAGGTATGTATGTATGTAGGTAGGTAGGTATGTAGGTATTATGTAGGTAGGTAGGTAGGTAGGTGGGTGGGTGGGATTTGGGTAGGTAGGTAGGTATGTAGGTGGGTGAGTGGATGGGTGGGTAAGTGAGTATTAAGTAGGTAGGTATGTAGGTATGCAGGCAGGTAAGTAAAGGTTTAGATTATTGGTAGGCTCCATGATAGAAGAAATGATTTTTTTAACAAAGAATAAACCAATGAAATAGACGTAAGTATTTATGGAAACTAAAACACTTAATGCTATACACGAGTGTGCTTATCTCATTACCCAAAATAACACTGAAAAAAATGGGGAACAACTGCATTATTTTATGACGCTCTTCTGTCTGCGGTTGTCTGCCATTACTAATACTACGAGGGTAGGTCAGAAAGTTATGCACCACAATTATTATCTCTTCAACCGTTAATAACATACAAATGAAATTTAGCCACAATGTTCATCCACTTGTGCAGCAAACATTTCTGCTTTTCAACATAATCCCCATCAACTTTAACGGCTTTCCGACATCTTGAAACCAGAGCACGTAACCCAGAACTGTGCCACATTTTGTCCTGTTCTCGTAACCATTTCTTCATTGCATTAATCACTCCCTCGTTGTCTTCACATTTTGACACAACCATGGACACAAGCACGGTCACAAACATGGGCGTAAACATGAACACAAACATGGGTACAACATGGACACAACCATGGACGCAACAATTGACACAACCATGGACGTAACCATGGTCACAACCATTGACACAAACATGGACACAACCATGAACACAAACATGGACGAACAATGGACGCAACCATTGACACAAACATGGACACAATGATGGACGCAACCATAGACACAACCATGGTCACAACCATTGACACAAACATGAACACAAACATGGACACAAACATGGACACAACCATTGACACAAACATTGACACAAACATGGACACAAACATGGACACAACCATGAACGCAACAATGGACACAACCATAGTCACAACTATTGACACAAACATGTCCACAAACATGGACACAACCATGGACACAATCATGGTCACAGCCATTGACACAAACATGAACACAACCATGGACGCAACAATGGACACAACCATAGTCACAACCATTGACACAAATACGGACACAACCATGGAAACAACCATGGTCACAGCCATTGATACAAATATGGACACAAACATGGACACAACCATGGACGCAACAATGGACACAACCATAGTCACAACTATTGACACAAACATGGACACAATCATAGTCACAACCATTGACACAAACATGGACACAATCATAGTCACAAACATGGACACAAACAAGGACACAAACATGGACACAAACATGGACACAACCACTGACACAAACATGGACACAAACATGGACACAATCATAGTCACAACCATTGACACAAACATGGACACAATCATAGTCACAAACATGGACACAAACAAGGACACAAACATGGACACAATCATGGTCACAGCCATTGACACAAACATGAACACAACCATGGACGCAACAATGGACACAACCATAGTCACAACCATTGACACAAATACGGACACAACCATGGAAACAACCATGGTCACAGCCATTGACACAAATATGGACACAAACATGGACACAACCATGGACGCAACAATGGACACAACCATAGTCACAACTATTGACACAAACATGGACACAATCATAGTCACAACCATTGACACAAACATGGACCACAATCATAGTCACAAACATGGACACAAACAAGGACACAAACATGGACACAAACATGGACACAACCACTGACACAAACATGGACACAAACATGGACACAACCATGAACGCAACAATGGACACAACCATAGTCACAACTATTGACACAAACATGTCCACAAACATGGACACAACCATGGACACAATCATGGTCACAGCCATTGACACAAACATGGACACAACCACTGACACAAACATGGACACAAACATGGACACAAACATGGACACAAACATGGTCACAGCCATTGACACAAACATGGACACAACCACTGACACAAACATGGACACAAACATGGACACAAACATGGACACAAACATGGTCACAGCCATTGACACAAACATGAACACAACCATGGACGCAACAATGGACACAACCATAGTCACAACCATTGACACAAATACGGACACAACCATGGAAGCAACCATGGTCACAGCCATTGATACAAATATGGACACAAACATGGACACAACCATGGACGCAACAATGGACACAACCATAGTCACAACTATTGACACAAACATGGACACAATCATAGTCACAACCATTGACACAAACATGGACACAATCATAGTCACAAACATGGACACAAACAAGGACACAAACATGGACACAATCATGGTCACAGCCATTGACACAAACATGAACACAACCATGGACGCAACAATGGACACAACCATAGTCACAACCATTGACACAAATACGGACACAAGCATGGAAACAACCATGGTCACAGCCATTGATACAAATATGGACACAAACATGGACACAACCATGGACGCAACAATGGACACAACCATAGTCACAACTATTGACACAAACATGGACACAATCATAGTCACAACTATTGACACAAACATGGACACAATCATAGTCACAAACATGGACACAAACAAGGACACAAACATGGACACAAACATGGACACAACCACTGACACAAACATGGACACAACCACTGACACAAACATGGACACAAACATGGACACAACCACTGACACAAACATGGACACAAACATGGACACAAACATGGACACAAACATGGACACAAACATGGACACAAACATGGACACAAACATGGACACAACCACTGACACAAACATGGACACAAACATGGACAAAACCATGGACACAACCACTGAAACAAACATGGACACAAACATGGACACAAACATGGTCACAAACATGGATACAAACATGGACACAAACATGGACACAAACATGGACACAACCACTGACACAAACATGGACACAAACATGGACACAACCACTGACACAAACATGGACACAAACATGGACACAAACATGGACACAAACATGGACACAAACATGGACACAAACATGAACACAAACATAGACACAACCATGGTCACAATCATTGAAACAAACATGGACACAAACATGGACACAAACATGGACACAACCGTTGACACAAACATGAACATAAACATGGACACAACCATGAACGCAACAATGGACACAACCATAGTCACAACTATTGACACAAACATGTACACAAACATGGACACAACCATGGACACAATCATGGTCACAGCCATTGACACAAACATGAACACAACCATGGACGCAACAATGGACACAACCATAGTCACAACCATTGACACAAATACGGACACAACCATGGAAACAACCATGGTCACAGCCATTGATACAAACATGGACACAACCATGGACGCAACCATGGACGCAACAATGGACACAACCATAGTCACAACTATTGACACAAACACGGACACAAACATGGACACAAACATGGACACAAACATGGACACAATCATAGTCACAAACATGGACACAAACATGGACACAAACATGGACACAACCACTGACACAAACATGGACACAACCACTGACACAAACATGGACACAAGCATGGACACAACCACTGACACTAACATGGACACAAACATGGACACAAACATGGACACAAACATGGACACAAACATGGACACAAACATGGACACAAACATGGACACAACCACTGACACAAACATGGACACAACCATGGACACAACCATGGACACAACCACTGAAACAAACATGGACACAAACATGGACACAAACATGGACACAAACATGGACAAAACCACTGACACAAACATGGACACAAACATGGACACAACCACTGACACAAACATGGACACAAACATGGACACAAACATGGACACAAACATGGACACAAACATGGACACAACCACTGACACAAACATGGACACAAACATGGATACAAACATGGACACAAACATGGACACAAACATGGACACAACCACTGACACAAACATGGACACAACCATGGACACAACCACTGAAACAAACATGGACACAAACATGGACACAAACATGGACACAAACATGGACACAACCACTGACACAACCACTGACACAAACATGGACACAAACATGGACACAACCACTGACACAAACATGGACACAAACATGGACACAAACATGGACACAAACATGGACACAAACATGGACACAAACATGGACACAAACATGGACACAACCATGGACACAAACATGGACACAAACATGGACACAAACATGGACACAACCACTGACACAACCACTGACACAACGATGCACACACACATGGACACAAACATGGACACAAACATGGACACAACCATGGACACAAACATGGACACAACCATGGACACAACGATGCACACATACATGGACACAAACATGGACACAACCATGGACACAACGATGCACACAAACAACATTGGAAACCAGTCATTATGTTTTGTTGTTATCATCACAAACAGACAGCAGATCATTGTAACAACGTTACAACCACGTTATGGACTGACCAGAACAGGTCATTACTCTGCGCCTGAGAACAGGACACAACAGATTGCTCAACCACATGTATACAAAATTCAAGATTGGTGACTCAGCCATGTGCACATGTGGTTTGGCCTCGCAGACAGCAGAGCACATACTCCAGGACTGCCCAAACTACAACATACCCAGGCGAACCTTCTGGCCTAGAGAGACAACAGTGGAAGATAAACTCTATGGACCGTTGAGTGAACTAAATAAGACTGTTAGATTAATACAAGAGACAACATTGCAGTTATAGATGTATTTCAAGCGAACGAAAGAAGAAGAAGAATTGTAACAAAGTGCCAGATTAACTCCTCCGTTCCAACCTCAATTCTGCATCAAACAAAATGTTATTCATTAACTCTTTTTTATTAGGCAATACTTTTCTTATGTCCAATGTGACTGGCATAACATTACACGGGTAGAGTGTTGTAGGTATTTTTTTTTTAATTTTAATTTAGTTGCATGTCCTTTATAGGACGTAGCAGTCAACCCCAGCATTTTGGCTGTTCGTCATTCCTGGGCACGTTGTACTTTCAGTAGTTTGCCATTGTTTCTGAACGACCGGCACATATACCTTGTTCGAAAAAACCAGCACCGCTGTGTTTCGAAACCGGGTATACGGGATTACGAATCGCGTACGTAACGCCTTCGCCACGGATACTGGTCATTGGTCACAGGTATTATAGTCATCTATTATAACATTACATTGGTAGAAAGTTGTAGGTATTAAAGTTATCTATCTCAACATTACAAGGGTAGAAAGTTGTAGGTATTAACAATCAGCTGAAAGATGCTGATGTTGACAGCGATGTCCTGTAAAGGATATGTGAAAACAAAAAATTATAACATTATACTGTTAGAAAGTTGTAGGTATTAAAGTTATACCTATCCTTACATTACACAGATAGAAAGTTGTAAGTAGTAAAGTTATATCTACCCTAATATTTTATTTGGTGTTGTTGTTGTATATCCCTTACAGGACGCTGCAGTCAACACCATCATTTTTCAGCTGCTGTTGATGTACTAGGTAAGATTACGCTCAGTAGTTTGTCAATGCTTTCTGAGCGACCGGCTCACATACCCCGTAAGTTACCAACGCGGCGAGAACTGCTACCGATTCTCGCGCAGATTACGTTACTCACGAGAATATACGGGATTACGGAGAAAGACGTTAACTTCTAGGCCAGGGAGACCGGTACCCTGATATTACACGGATAGAAATGTATGGGTATTAAAATTATATCAACCCTGACATTGGACGGATAGAAAGTTGTAGGTTGTAGAGTTATATCTACCCTTATATTACACGGGTAGAAGGCAGAGTAATACATTTATCTCTAATATGACACCACACAGGTAGATACCCGGCAATAATATAAGTACATGTACCTCTGTTATGACATCACATGGATTTCTTTCGGAGAAAAGCCGTCTTCATTTCTAATTTCTGTATGTACATACTTTTTCCATTCCTCTGTTGTCTGTTGCGTTCTCTGATTTCTAATCCTTCCCCCTATGAGTGCTCATGAGTTCCTGCTCATATATTTTCCATGAAACGTCCCATGCTAGTTAAATGGGACAAACAACTAAGACAATTATCACGGACCTAAATCGGTATTGTGTCAAGTGGGTGTATGATGTTGTAAGCACTTTCATGTGATCCTATCAGGATAATTATAACCGGTCACTGTACCAGTTTTAGCTCCGCTTCACTTGAGAATAACAATATGACAACGGTAAATCTGCACTGCCGCGTAAATGTACGTCCGTTTTGCTGAGCTGAATCCGCTTAGACCAGTGATTCTCAAACCTGTACAGGATACGACACTCTTGTCACCGAGGTCAGATCCCTGGACTTCCACATTTATATTCACATTACCCACTCCCCTGTACAGAATGTCAAGTATACTTCAAGTACAACATTCCACTTCCCCCAAATCTTTCCTCCGCTACATGAATCCTTCCTCCGCTGCTTGAATCTTTCCTCCGCTACCTGAATCTTTCCACCGTCCCTGTATTTTTGTATCATCCACGGTGGTTTCAAACGAGCGGACGGACAGATTGGCTGGGTCTGCATGGCTCGATGGAGTATTGGTGCACGATAAGGCTGCCGTGGTCGGGGCCCTTTGTGTGTATAGTGTAGAAGAAAAGATAAATCATCATGGCCTGGGAGAGAATGGTGCTGCAGGGAGTGATCAAAGGATCTGGCCGACACTCAGGACTCCGAGGAAAGGTCAGACGGACACATAATCAGACTGCTATTGGTACCGTTAGTTTTGGCACTCTTCGCTGGCTGTTGACGGTGAGGATGGAGCATGTATGGGAATGTTCCAAGTGCTGTGATATTGGTTCTTGACTCAACTCAGTGCATCCACTTAAATCTTCTCACCACCACCTGATTTTTCCAATCTTCTCACTCTTCCCTGGATCTTTCCAATCTTCTAACCGCTGTCTGGGTCTTTCCACATCTTCTCACCAACCCCTGGATCTTTCCAATCTTTTTACCACAACCTGAATCTTTCAAATCTTCGTCTTCCCCCTTTAAATCTTCTCACCGTCCCTTTTCAGTCTTCGCCTCGCCCTCTAACTCGTTCCAGTCTTGTCACTACCCCCTGAATCTTTCCAATCTTCTCATCACCACCTGAATTTTTCTAATCTTCTCACCGCCCTCTGGTTCTTTCCAGTCTTCTCATCGCCCCCCTGGATCTTTCCAATCTCCGCCTCGCCCCTGGATCTTTCTAGACAGCCTGGGAACCAATGATTGAAGCCTAACAATGAGGTTCCTAGTACCCAGCCGCATTCAAGAAGTAGGCCCTTTGCTGAAAGTTGCACGCACCCCGGTGCGCCTATAAAATTCTTGTCTCTTGTCATTTCTCCCGCCTCATGCGGCCCCATGTCTCAGATCCCTGCAATGTCTGGTGTCCATCGTCGTGCTGATCGACCCCAGCGCCTTCTCCCTGGAGCCCCGCCTTCCATCGCTGTTTAATACGACCAAAATATTTTATTTCCGAGAATACGAATTGTTGGCAACATGACATATATTATTTTCTTGATAGAATATATCCCGACACGCAGAAACGTTCAGCACTGCTGTATTCAATGCAACGACAAGTACACGATCCACGTACTGACACGATGTTTAGTTTAGTTTAGTTTAGTTTAGTTTAGTTTAGTTTATAGTTTAGTTTAGTTTAGTCGACAGATCAACATCACGGCACACGGGTGTAACCCATAAGGGCTCCGTTCTACTCCTAACTCAAGCCTGAGTCCGGAGAATCTCAGCTCAGTGCACGAACTCCGTAGCACCGGCGAGGATCCTGAAATACTTTGGGTAGATTTTTAACTCGAAATTTTGCCCGGGCAGCGCGTTAGGCTACTCTTTTTCGATTTCCAACTGCCAAGGGATTATTTACGTGCGCAACAATACACACGGGCGTCCGATCTCACTACCCAGAGACCAGGGGAAATTTTGCTCGAAATCCTGATTGGCTGTCAACAATAAGCTTGTTGCGAACTAAATACTGTAATGTTACTTTATGGATGTGTTTTTCTAGTGGCTTAGATAATGATGATAGTAAGGAAATGGGTCTGTAATTGTTCGGGAGACCATTGTCCAATGAACCAGATTTAAGAAGAGGGTACACTTTAGCGATTTTGAGAGCTGATGGAAAGTGGCCTTTGTGAGACACTGATTATATGTTGTTGTTTGTCCATCAAGAATGATGATGACCATTCATTTCATCCAGTGGGGTTGAAGGTGTGGAGCCGTGGGTTCTAAGATGGCTGATAAGGCCTATTTTGGCTCGAAATGTTCTTTGACAATGTGGGCAAAAAATGCTTGACGTCTCTGGAGGAGGATTTCCTGCAGTGGTTTTTCTGTCGTGCCTTTTCTTCACAGCTCTTGCAGTCCTGGTTGCCTCACATATGACTGCACCTTTGCGCAATGATGCACGCCACGAATTTCGGTCTCTGGCTGCAGCCTCCCAGGTGTCATGATGAATTCCAAAAGCATTCAGTGAAATTTTCAGAGTGTCTTTAAAACGTTTTCTCTGGCCACCTTGGGAGCGTTTACCACAACGCAGTTCGCTGTAAAAAATTCGTTTAGGGAGCCTGTGATCTGGCATGCGAGTCAAGTGACCAGCCCAGCGAATCTGATTCTTCATCAGTAGAGTGTGGATACTGGGCATGGATGCTCTTTCTAGGACTTCAGTGTCTGGAATCTTGTCTTGCCATTTAATCTTCAGTAGCTTCCTTAGGCAGACTGTGTGGAAGTGGTTTAATTTCCTAGCGTGTCGCTGATAAACAGTCCAGGTTTCACAAGCATATATCAGTGTGGATAATACAACTGCTTTGTAGACTTTTAGCTTTGTTTGCAGGCTTATTCCAGTTCTGTCCCATACATTCTTGTACAGTCTGCCAAAGGCTGCACTGGCCTTGGAGATTCTTGCATTCACTTCGTCATCGATTGTGGCAGCTTGTGACACGGTGCTGCCAAGATAGGTGAATTTGTCCACAACACTTAGTCTATGATCATTCACTTTGATATTCGGCACAGTGTGATTATTCCCTGGAGCTGGCTGGTACATAACTACAGTCTTCTCCAAGTTGATATTGAGCCCAAAGTTGGCACAGGCATGTGAGAAAGCTGAAACATTATGTTGCATGTCCGCCTCTGAGTTGGCGTATAGAGAGCAATCATCAGCAAACAGGAGCTCTCTGACGGTGCCGCTGTTAATTTTGGTTTTAGCTTTCAGCCTTCTGAGATTGAATAACTTTCCATCCATACGGTAGTTGATGTCTATTCCAATGTCGTCGTTCTCGAAGGCATTCATCAACATGGCTGAAAACATGAGGCTGAACAGTGTTGGTGCCAGGACACATCCTTGCTTCACTCCATTGGTGACAGGAAAGGGTTCAGACAGTTCACCATTTTCCTGTACTCTTGTCTGCATGCCGTCATGAAATAGCCGCACTATTTGGACAAACTTTCGTGGCAGCCATATTTCGCCATAATCTTCCACAGTCCTTCTCTGCTGACTGTATCAAAAACTGATTATATACATAGGTTAGTGATATACAGATCACTGGCGCAGCACAACGGAGAATCCTGTTGCTGATTCCATCTAACCCAGATGAGGTTGTGTTTTTTAGGTTACTGAGGTAAGTGAATACTTCAGTGATTGTCATTAGCGGTATGTTGGAAAGAATATCACGGGAGCATCTATTCTCTCAAAACGATGACAGTAAAGAAAAGTTGCAAGGAGAATTAGGT
Source organism: Cepaea nemoralis (assembly GCA_014155875.1). Classification (NCBI taxonomy): domain Eukaryota; kingdom Metazoa; phylum Mollusca; class Gastropoda; order Stylommatophora; family Helicidae; genus Cepaea; species Cepaea nemoralis. The sequence goes on from JACEFZ010011380.1 coordinate 42,777, forward strand.
ATTGAAGCCTTCAACTGGTCTGTGTCAGTTTGAAAAAAATTACTGAATTGGTCGCATGTAATATGATATGATGGTAAAGAATTTCGGAAGTTATACTTGTTTGTCAATGTGTTAATTGCCTTCCATATATTCTTACTATTTGTTTTATCCATTACTAAGTTCTTAAAGTAGTTTTTCTTTTCCCGTCGTATGGTATATTGAACTTTGTTTCTAAGAGTATGGCATGCGCTGAGATCCCGCCTTTTATGTGCTTTATCTCTGTCTCTCATAATTTCAAGTATTTTCTGGGTGATCCAGGGTGGCTTGACGTGGTGTTTTACTCGAACTTCCTTGATTGGCACATGTCTATTAAAAACATCAATAAAGGTTTTCATCCAGAATTCCAGAGCATCATCCCGGTCAGGAAGCTGATAAACATTGTCTAGAGGTGAACTGAGCAAGTCCTGTAAAAATGCGTTTTGGTTGAAATTTTTGTAACTTCTATACTTTACACTTATGTGTTTATGTTTAGGAGTTTTAATTCCCTTTTTAGACCACGTGTAGCATATTGGGTAGTGATCGCTCATGGCACAATTGGGTACGGTGCATTCTATGATGTTGTCTGAGCAAGTTACATAAATGTGATCTATGACTGTTGAAGATGACTTTGTTACTCTAGTAGCTTGTTGTACTATTTGTTGGAAATTGTATGATGCAATTATATTTCCCCATATTATGTTGGATTTGTTGGTGTCAATGTTAAAGTCTCCGAGTAGTATAATTTCCTTCCCGGAAGCGAAAACCACATCCATCATGGTAGTGAAGTTTTCGTACCAGACGTGTCCAGCACTGGGATTTCGATAGAGGTAGCCAATTATCAGGGGTGTGCGGTTTTGAAGTTTTAGCTCTAACCAAATACATTCTATTTCGCAAGTTTCAAAGTCTAGCCTACGGTGAGTATTTAGTAAATTAGAAACATAGGCTACTATGCTTGCCTCTTGTTTCCTACAGGGATCCCTTCTAAAATCGGTGTACCCTTTAATAGAGATGCCCTCATCTGATACAAGCACCTCAGAAGTAGAAGTGGGTTCGCCTGATAACGAGGGACACTGGTAACAGGGAAAGCTAGTCCACACTCAAAAATCAGTTCTGTGCACTTGTCGCGGTATGTTGTCTATTTTGACAGACAATGATCAGAAATAGCAGCAAATAGACTTTCAGGATTCCGAAAGACTAATCATTGTCGAAGAAGAGTGCCGAATTGGCTCGCGATGCTAGGATGTATGATTTGGAACAGTCCCAGGAATGACCAAGTCTTAAAACAGTGTCCAGGCAAGGATAGGTAAAGCGAACAACCGTACTAGTACTACAGACAGTAAGCTTAGTGAATCCTGCGACTTGTGCCTGTAAGTAACAGAGCCCCCTTAACTGATCCTTTCTCACAACATGGAGATAAATTACAATTATGAAGTTATAACTTGCATTCCTTCTCTCTCTCTCTCTCTCTCTCTCTCTCTCTCTCTCTCTCTCTCTCTCTCTCTCTCTCTCTCTCTCTCTCTCCTCTCTCTCTCTCTCTCTCTCTCTCTCAGTATCCTAATATTAAATTTCAGTATAACAGCAACAGACTAAGTATGAATAACGAAGACACAAACAATAGATTGCACGATTTATTGCCTGGTATATTTCGCTGCATCTCGTCAGGTACATACTGCAGAAATCACACAACGTAAAGTAAATTAACTACATAAATCCTTCAAGTTGAAATATACACATATCCGCACCGTAATGCCAATTGTCTACCACGGTAATTTTAAGCTGACTAATATGTCTTTCTGTTTGCACAAATCTGGCTTGCGTTGATTGATCATAATTGCTTCTGCAAACTTTAACAAGCGAGTATTTTGTGTGTTAAACAACACGCGAAAGGCAATGTCTCTGTCAACCACGTGGCCGCTTTCGATAATATGCCTACCAATTGAAGACGCGGGGAGCTTCCGGTGTTAGCCCCACTAGGCTAACATCGTCTGTGTGTCGTATCTTGTTGACCCATTGAGGTATGTGTTCTGGCACTCTTTTGTTCAGCTGTCTATCTGTTCTACCTATGTAGAAGGCCTGGCATCTACATGTGAATTGGTAAATACAATTATTTGTGGCGTACAGAGGAACAGGCTCTTTGACTGCTGGTGTGCGAATCGGTATGGTTCTATATCTAATGACTGGAGTTGCAGCACAGAATGTTCGGCATACTGCTGTAGTAAGCCGGTCTTGAAGACGTTGCATTACGTCATCCCCTCGAAAGGTTAGCTGGATGAATACCTTGAGTTTAGGATTGTAGTTGGGTCTGTTTTTGGTTTGGGCAGTTGGCAGTGGCGCTTTACAAATCCTGTGGAGTACCCATTCAGGTTTAAGACACACTTCAGAGTTTAAATTTCCTCTGTCAGTGTGTCCTGTGTGCAAATCTTTCTAGCATGGTCAAACAGGGTCCGCACTAAGCCCCGTTTATACTGAACAGGTGTGAAGCTCTGAAAACTTAGGTATTGGCCAGTCCATGTTCCTTTGCGGTACACCGATCTTTGAATTGTGCCGTCTGCTCTACGTCTCATTAGAATATCTAGGAACGGCAACGCTTCATTGTGTTCGTGTTCCATAGATAGAGAGATGTTTTTATGCGTCGTGTTCATTATGGCCTGGAACGACGTTGCTTGTAGTAGTCTGTGGTGATAATTAGTATATCGTTCCACATAACGACGGTTAGAAGGCCAATTTGTTAATGTCTGCGGATCTCTTTTCTTCTAAATCTGCCATGAAGATGTCAGCTAGAATAGGACCAAGAGGACCCCCCTAACCACTCCGTCAATTTGGCGGTATGGCTTAGTTAGAAAATTGAATTGTATGTTGGCGGTACATAGTAGTAGTAGCCTCTCCAGAATAGGTGTTGGTTATGCCTAATTTTAGTTGTTTGTCTTCAATGAGGTCCCTATTATTTTCCACTGTCTCCTCTAATGGAACGTTGGTGAATATGGAGGATATATCCATGGATGCCATGTGTTTGTTATTTATGTCCATAGTATCCAATAATTCCACCAGTTCGAATGCATCTCTGACTAAGTATGTTTCTAGTACCACATATAACTATTAATTTATTGAAAACTGTGTGGCGTGTAAAAGTCTGCTGCCCTAGATGTAGGCAATCAAATCCTAGACTAAGATGGCAGGCTAAAGGTGTCAGCCGAGGTAGTCGGTCACTTAGCTCAAAACTTTGCTCCAGAATGTCACTCGGGTGAAGTTCCAGTTCAGGTTGTGGATTCACTCTCTGGCAATAGACACGGTGCTCACGACCGGTAAGTATGCATTGCTGCAGGTTGGTGGCTCACGGTACCACCAATAAAGGTGCAGAACTTCTTCCACATTGTTGTGATTAAATCTCTCTACGGGGGAACAGTGCCACAAGCAGTATAAATATTAATTGTTGGTTTCAATTGGGTTCTCAATTTGTTTCTCCCAAATATAGGCTAACTAGAGTCTGGATTCTTTTGATGTAAGATGTCTTTTTAAAGCTAGTATCGGCTCCTGTGTCCTCACCGCTTCAGGTTACTCATCGAAATGGACGATCTGCCGGCTGACAACTGGCCAGGCAGATTCTCGTGTTGCCACAATGTTTGCAGGCCAAACTTGGTATGTTACCCAGCCAAACCTACACCGGGGCCGTATACGCAAACAACAAATGTTCCTATACTATAATGTGTGTGTGTGTGTGTGTGTGTGTGTGTGTGTGTGTGTGTGTGTGTGCGTGCGTGCATGCGTGTGTGTGTGTGTGTGTGTGTGTGTGTGTGTGTGTGTGTGTGTGTGTGTGTGTGTGTGTGTGTGTGTGTGTGTGTGTGTGTGTGTGTGTGTGTGTGTGTGTGTGTGGTTAAAGAAACATAGAATGTGTACTAAGTTTACAGGAGATTAACTCCTGCCCAATATACATTAATATCCACGGATATATACAAACATAGGAGCATAGGAAAAGATCGTTTTTCTAGATATATCTAAAATGAAAAATACAGTCTTAAACGTAATTTAAGCCAAACTGGAGATGAGACCGTCTATTACGTCACAGCACAAGAAGTTGTAGCTTGTGTGTGTGGACCACGCTTCAGTTCAAGGCGAGCGAGTACTCAAAAAACAAAATCACTGCCTGTACACTTGTTTCTGCACTCGCTGTTTCTGCACTCGCTGTTTCTGCACTTGCTGTTTCTGCACTTGCTGTTTCTGCACTGGCTGTTTCTGCACTGGCTGTTTCTGCACTTGCTGTTTCTGCACTGGCTGTTTCTGCACTGGCTGTTTCTGCACTGGCTGTTTCTGCACTTGCTGTTTCTGCACTTGCTGTTTCTGCACTTCCTGTTTCTGCACTTGCTGTTTCTGCACTTGCTGTTTCTGCACTTGCTGTTTCTGCACTGGCTGTTTCTGTACTGGCTGTTTCTGCACTTGCTGTTTCTGCACTGGCTGTTTCTGCACTGGCTGTTTCTGAATGGCTGTTTCTGCACTGGCTGTTTCTGCACTTGCTGTTTCTGCACTTGCTGTTTCTGCACTTGCTGTTTCTGCACTTGCTGTTTCTGCACTTGCTGTTTCTGCACTTGCTGTTTCTGCACTTGCTGTTTCTGCACTTGCTGTTTCTGCACTTGCTGTTTCTGCACTTGCTGTTTCTGCACTTGCTGTTTCTACACTCGCTGTTTCTGTTCTCGCTGTTTCTGCACTCGCTG